>BLSH010323972.1:295343-309248 GCA_018402905.1 Glandirana rugosa | reverse complement strand
CTAAGATTTTTACATTTCCTGGTGAATTTAATCGTGACTTTTATTTGTTAATCTGTTAAAACCGTTATCTTGAGATCATTACATAAAATAAATGATTTGATGTAACGACTGTGAACATCATATTTTTCAACATAATGTATAACGGGACAGATCTGTGTCGTGTCCCCTTGTTACGTTTACAGATACGTCGGAAAAAGACAGATTAACGCTAATCACTGTTAATGTCCCTAGACACGTCTTTAATTGTACTCTCGTTCGTGATTAACACCACATAAAAGATGTCATAACTACCGGGGGACGGACGACAACCTTTTACATGGTTGTCTTTAGTTGCGTTCTCGTTTTGTTTTGTTTTGTAGAGTAATCTGGAAGACGAAGGTAGTAACCGATTTCTGCACAGATCCCTGTAATTGTCACTAATCGCAATTAGACAGAAAAAGGCTGCATAGACATTTGCATTGTTCCCCTGTGCTGTGTCTAGACAGGGCAATATGTAATACAACTTTTTATACTACAAGTGTCAGCAATGTAGTTTAGTAAATAAAATACATTACTAGAGTTCTATTGCCAAAATTGTCTAATTGTTTATTTTCAGTGCTAATTTAAGTGGTCCTTTACATTTTTAGAATCCCACCACAATGCTTTCCTTTAATTTTACACTGTTTTATCTGCAAAGATTGTAGTCAAGCTCCATTGGCTATATTTAGCTCTGTCAGGACCAATAATGCCAGATCTGTTCGAAAAGCGTAATGTGATATGAAGTTTGTAAGTTTATCCCAATCTCCAACAATATACACTACAAAGACCTTAATAAATGACAAGGGTTTAATGGTTGGTATGCTCAAGGACTTTGCTTTATATGTCAAATGCATATTACCAATGTGTTACAGGATAAGTTTCAGCTTCCTAGCCAAAAATGTTTATGTACCTACAACTGTGACATGCCTTGAGCTGTTAGACCTGTATTCAAAAGCTTACTTTCACAAATATGCCCTTTATTTCCCTCCTAGCTCACATATATACAAAAAAGGATTGGCATATGCCAATACAACACAAACTGGGAAATACATTTGGGTTCTATATCAAATGGCTAGTAGGTGGCAGCATTAGAAGTCATCCCAAAAGTGTCTCCCTTCCCCTCTCAAAAACTTGAACACCTTTTTATCTTACATAGGGCATATTGCACCCCTCCTATATTATCACCATTGCGCTAGAGGCCCAGCAGACTTAATTCATATGCTGTGGTGTTGCTATTAGGAAGAAACAGTGCAAATTATATCAGCTGTATTCCAGACATCAATCCCAGGCACTCCACTTACCTGCCTATTGGGTTATCTAGATCAGTGGTTCTCAACCTCTGTATTTAAGTTCCCCCAACAGGCCATGTTTTGGGAATTTATCTTAGATAAAAATAGCTGTCCAAAATACCAAGCCATTGACTCTGATTTAAAGAACTTGTTCAAGATAAAGGAAAACCTGAAAAAATTAGGAACTCTTTTGCCTTGAGATCTCTGCCCCAGTGATCAGAAATATAATTTTTTTTTGGTCAAATATGTTTTTGTTCAAGAATTCCAGAATTTTCAAGGTACATATATTTGTTAGTGCATGTAATTATGGTGGCCATTTATCCAGTATATAATGACAAACAATAAACTGTGTAAAAAGAAAGGCTAACACTCAAATAGTATACTGAGCTTAAAGAACAATTATGAGGATTGTTTTCAAGTGTAAAGATTTGAGAGAAAGACTCTAATAATAGCTAAAGCAGTGCGAAGTAGTGTGGGGTTGATGTGGGAGAAAGGGTTATATGATACAAAAACGCTTGCAAAAACCCTATTGGTGCAAACAAATTTCTTTGTGATCAAAGCTCGAAATGCAGATGACTCACTCTATGCCCACCAACACATGGTGTGTACTTTTTATCTTCCGCAGCCAAAGCTTACCTGGGTTGTTAACAGGCAATGCTGTAGAATGCCCTTTTTAATTTTTTTAATAAACACAGGAATCATCAACAGTAGGGCAACTGCAGGGGATGCCTGAACATCAGTTTTGCAAATAGAATTACATGAAGTGAATTAATTCAGTCGAAATAATGAAAGCAAGTGGCAGCCATATTAGATATGAAGTTAGGAGCCTTCAGCTTCCAAACTTCTCCAACATAGGCTAGAGGTGGTCGGATACATACCGTCCGGGCCCGGTACCATATGGACACTATCTTGTAGCTCTTCTGAAAATAAGAAGACATGGAGGGTTTGTGGGTGAAAATAAAAGAAGTCCAAGGAAGTGTCCTCTGAAACAAAATAGTAGAGCGGGCTTCTCAAAATTCCCATTACAAAGATTCATTAGACATTTGAAGCATTTGAATTTGTTCCCAGTGGAACTATTCAGCTGAATGTTGTTTGGATTTATCCCTCAGGACAGAAGTCACTCCTTACACTGTATATCATTCACCCTTGCAAACCATGGTGCTACTGTAGATGGGGACTGTTATTTCCATGCACTTGGAATTCAGATCCCTTTGACATTAGAAAATGTATAAGTAGTGACTTGCGGTAACATTTTCTAGGAAAAACTGTCAGATTTAAAAGGACAGCGGCAGTGTCATCAAAAAGGGATATATCTGTAAGTTGTTGCGTTATTTGAAGAACCTGTTACCAGAACGGACAGGTAAAAGGGGATTGCCAAAAATATATGCATAAGAGTGCCTCCTCCTCCTTACATCTTTAGCACAGTTAACTTTGTAATGGAAATAAAGGACGGTCAAGGTCCTGTACTGCTGTCCTGTACCACTGTGTCAGGATCTTGTAAGTAATTTCTTGGTATGTACTGTTAAACAAGGCTTTATGTGCAAAGAACAGAATTCGGTCTCTTTGTGAATGCGGTATTCAATTAATTTCTCTTTCGTTCATTGATGAATGCAGCAACTCTTCATTACGCCTGGGGTTATGCTACCTTTCACTAAGAGTGGACTAGGCAGAACTTCAGTTCAGCTAAACACAGACACAGCCCCTCCCAGGGGGCGGTCCTCCCTGGTATAACCCCCCACCGGCCAGCTCAGCCTTCAGTCTTTTTCTGCCTAGTGCAAGGAGTAGGACTGGGCCCCATGCTGGGACCCGTGGGTCCACAGTTTTTCTCTTTCTTCTGATGAAGACTGCAATCAAGCAGCCGGCTGGGTGACAGGCTGAATAATATAGATCCAGGGAGTCTCCCCAGCTTGGCCAACGTGTCAGGCCCCGTGTCATGCCCCGTTCCATGTGGGGCGGCCTGCGGGTTAAACGCCCTGCCAGCACGCTCAAGACCGGGCATCCAGGTCCGCGTCATGGGTGTCGCTCAGCTGGCAGCCCCCTCTGTAGGAATGTACAGGGAGGCAGGTCTGTCTCGGGTGGGTTACCCGCTCCGCCCATCTGGATGAATAAGTACTTCCCCCCATCCCTGGCCAGGGTGCGGGGGGGCTGGCGGGTTTCCCCCATTCCCTGGGATGTCTGGTAGTGCTTCCTCCTCCATCCCTATCCCCCCATCCTCCACCCTGATGCCCCGGCTGCCTGTGCTGCGCTGCAGGAAAAAAGAAAAAAAAAGTGTGTTTTTTTCTTTCCCAGGCCCCCTCTGGGGGCCGGTTTTGCCGCGGGGGGGCTTGGGTGTTCCTATTCCCCCTCCCCCTCCCCGCCGCTGCTTCGGCGGCTGCTTGTGCGGTGGTTGGCGCCATTTTTCGTTGGCCCGGCCTCCATTTTCCCAGAGCCGGCCGTATACAACAACCATTTTGCGGGAGTCGCCTGCTCAGTTTGGCCTCTAGTGTGCGTGGCGGCCATTTTTGGTTGGTCGGCCGTGCATCAAAGGCTATGACTGGAGGGTAAGCAGTCTCGGAGCACTTCCTGGTCTAAGCAGGCATGTGGAGATGCCGGGACGGCAGCAGCAGCAGCAACGGTTGATAAGGCGGACTCAAGTGGTTGATAAGGCGGACTCAGCAGCTTGAGCAGTGCTTCTCCTGGGGCAGGGTGTGAGCTACGGTCGGTCCTCCTGGGTGTAACTGCAGGGGTCCCTGTCCGGTGTGCTTGGGGTGGGGGGGCGCCTACCTCCGGTGCTTAGACCCCTGTTGGGTGATGTGGGTGTCCGGTGTGGGTAGCGAAATGGCGGCTGAAGCCAGCACTTTGGCGGTGGGGGCCTTCGCTGGGGCTGAGGGTGTGCTGGGACCTGTGGTTCCTCTGGCTACACTGACTCAGGTCCTGGAGTCCTTTATTTCCCAGGCAGAGTTGGGCCGTGACCGCAGAGCAGACAGGAGATGGCCGCCTCCTCTTTCCCCTTCATCTGGGGGAGATTCGGACCTTGAGAGGGGTCCACCAGGATGAGGACCCCCCTCGAGTTGTCGGATGGGGAGCTCCAGGATTCTTCTGATGGGGAAGAAGATCTTTCAGGGCACACTGTTGCACATGAAAGGGCTTTGGTGGGCTCTTTAATCTCAGCTGTCCGGGAGACACTGAAGCTGGGGACATCGGGGGACTCGCAAGTGTCGGCTGTGGTCTTTGGATCGCATAGGCCGGTTCGCACCCCTAAGGTGTTCCCCTATGTACCCTTCTTTGATCAGTTTGTGTACAAAGAGTGTCAGCGGCCGCAGAGCTCTCTGCCTCTACCAAGACGGTTTGCTGTACGTTATTCTTTTGAGGACAGTATGTCGCAGAAGTGGGTCTATCCCAAGGAAGACCCCCTGGTGTCCCGCCTGAGCAAGGCAACCACTATTCCGGTGGAGGGCACGCCGACTTTTAAGGATCCGGCTGACAGGAGGGCCGAGGCAGTTGCCAAGGCCATGTTTGTCTTGACTGGGTCGGCCATGCGGCCGGCGCTTGCATCAGCACTTGTGGCACAAGCTCTGACGGAATGGGCTGTGGTTGCAGCATGGTTTGTGCGAGGCGCATGTCCCGCCTGAAACCGTGGAGCTGGCTGATCAGCTCACCCAGGGGCTCAGGTATCTTTGTGATGCAGCCCTGGACATAGCTCCCATACTATCAAAGCTGTCTGCCTTCACAGTAGTGATCAGGTGTGTACTCTGGTTGAAGTGCTGGTCTGTCTCCCCGAGCCTTAGAGGGGTAGGGATCCTCGTTGCAGGCCGTGCCCCTCGTTTTCTGCTCAGAAAAAGTTTTTTTGTGCCCCCCGTTCGGCGGGCAAGGTTGCTAAGCCCTCCAAGGCAGCTGCAGGAGGTCAGAAGCGATCATGGCAACATAAGCAAGAGAAGTCGGACGAGGAGCCCTCCTCTGCATGATAAAAACAGAAGAAGGGAGGTGCTTCTAAGTGTAATATGTCTGTATAACTTTAATATAAAGAAGTAAAACACTCACAAGGGAATGAGTAAAAAAGCACATCCGATGAGATGAAGTTGGAGCGGACGCCAATCCCATCCGGCCGTGCGATCCGAAGCAAGCGATCGTTCGTCAAGCAGCACCGCGTGATGAATAAGCCGGCTCGCGGCGTGCAGATCCTGAAGGAGGCTTGGGACGCAAACAACCAGGCACAGGCGAGATGACATCCGGCCCCATTGCCTGACGAAGTGGCGCAGTCTCCTGTGTCATTGCCAGCAATGAAACGCGTCGCATAACGGTGATGCCATCTCGCCTGTGCCTGGTTGTTTGCGTCCCAAGCCTCCTTCTGGATCTGCACGCCGCGAGCTGGCTTATTCATCACACGGTGCTGCTTGACGAACGATCGCTTGCTTTGGATCGCACGGCCGGATGGGACTGGCGTCCGCTCCACCTTCATCTCATCGGATGTTGGATGTGCTTTTTTACTCATTCCTTTGTGAGTGTTTTACTTCTTTATATTAAAGTTATACAGACATATTACACTTAAAAGCGCCTCCCTTCTTCTGTTTTTCTCAGGTTATCAGTGAGCTGGGGTTTAGCTCTAAGTGGATGGCAGCTTCTGGCACCATATGTCATTGATATTTCATTCCTCCCCTTCCATCATACATGGATGGTATGTATATGGATCATCCCCATATGGACTTATTTTAGATGGACTTTTTTCACATGAACTTATTCCCTTTATCCTTTATACTATACATGTGGTTTCTGTATATGTACATTCTTTAGCTGTTCGACTGTGAAGTTTATTTCTTCCTAGGCTATATTTTAGAACTGTTTACTTTGGGTGTTGCGCCACACACTAGTTGCAGTGCTCCTCCGCATGATGGGTTGCCCCCGCCCGTCGCTCGGGTGGGGGGTCGTCTGCTGGAGTTCGCGGAACAGTGGACCCCTCGCATTTTAGATTCCTGGGTGTGCGAGGTGGTCTCCTTGGGGTACAAAATAGAATTCCATGCCATGCCTCCAGACAGGTTCTTTGCCTCCAGTCTGAGGCTTCCCTCAGGACGACGGTTGGCCCTGATGTGGGCCGTGCAGGATCTGCACTTCAAGGGGGTGATTGTGCCGGTGCCAGCCACGGAACGCTTCCATGGTTTTTACTCCAACCTGTTTGTGGTCCCAAAGAAGGATGGGGTCAGGCCCGTCCTGGATCTGAAGGTGCTCAACATTTATGTTCGGGCGCGGACATTCAGGATGGAGTCAATCCGCTCAGTGGTAGTGGCCCTTCACCAGGGGGACTTGCTAGCGTCCTTGGGTATCAAGGATGCGTATCTGCATGTCCCCATCTATGTCTCACACCAAAGTTTTTTACGTTTCATGGTGGGTGATCAACACTACCAGTTTGTGGCCTTGCCGTTCGGCCTGGCCTTGGGCCCCCCGGGTTTTCACCGAACTCATGGCCCCGGTGTTGGCTCTATTGAGACAGAGGGGCATTGCAGTTCTGGCATATCTGGATGACCTGCTTCTGCGGGCAGAGTCGGCCTCAGCTCTGAGCAACAACATAGCTATCACACTGCACACCCTACAGGGGTTCGGATGGGTGATCAATCGGCCGAAGTCGGTGTTGACTCTGTCACACCGCCTGGAGTACCTGGGTTTAACCTTGGACTCGGTCAGGGCGAAGGTTTTTCTCCCCTCAGGAAAAATGCAGTTGCTGCAGCAGGCAGTGAGGTCTCTTCTGTTAGAGAAGTGGTCCTCTCTGAGGTTTTGCATGTGGGTCCTGGGGCTCATGGTGTCCACCTTCAAGGCGGTTCCGTATGCCCAGAGTCATACCCGGTCCCTGCAGCGCTTGATTCTGCTGCTGTTGGACAAATCATCTCTGTCCCTGGATCGCCTGGTCAAACTGGACCATGTGGCCAGGTCCTCTCTGATTTGGTGGTTAAGGGCCTCGGCCCTAAGGGAAGGGAAATCCTTCCTCCCCGTGATGGGGTCCATAGTGACCACAGATGCCAGTCTAAGCGGCTGGGGGGGGAGTCCTGGGGTTGTTGTCAACCCAGGGTCGGTGGTCTTGGGAGGAAATTCGGCTCCCGATCAATGTGCTGGAACTTCGGGCCATCAGGCATTGCCTCTCCCATTGGTCTGGAAGGCTGCAAGGGCGCCCTGTCAGAGTCCAGTCGGACAATGCCACGGCCGTGGCATATGTGAACCATCAGGGCGGAACAAGAAGCTCGGCGGCAGCATTGGAGGCGGCTTCATGTGCCGGCTCTCTCCGCCGTGTACATTCCGGGCATAGAAAATTGGCAAGCGGATTACCTCAGCCGACAGAGGTTGGATCAGGGAGAGTGGTCCCTGCATCCGGATGTTTTTTCCGACAACTTTGCCGAAAATGGGGCACTCCAGACGTAGATCTGCTGGCGTCCCGGCTCAATCGAAAGGTTCAGACCTTCGTGAGCAGAGCAAGGGATCCGCTGGTGGACACAGCGGACGCCCTTGTAACTCCATGGAGCCAGTATCGGCTCATTTATGCATTTCCCCCTCTCAAGCTGATTCCGCATCTGTTGCGCAGGATCGAGGTGGAGGGGATTCCAACCATTCTGGTGGCTCCAGATTGGCCTCGGTGTCCATTGGTACGCCGACGTGGTGCTTCGCGAGGACCTTCTGTCCCAGGGCCCCATCTTGCACCCTGCTTTACCCTCACTGGCTTTGACGGCCTGGCTATTGAATCCCAGGTCCTGAGAGATCGGGGAATTTCCGATTCGGTGATTCCCACCATGCTCAAGGCAGGTAAGTGCACTTCTAGGAAGATATACCATCGCACCTGGAAGGCGTATATCACCTGGTGCGAAGGGGTGGGGTGGAACCCCCGTTCCTTTTTGGTGTCTCAGCTGCTGGCCTTTCTGCAGCAGGGCCTGTACCGTAAACTGGCATTGAGCACTATCAAGGGCCAGGTGTCTGCCTTGACCATCTATTTTCAGCGTCCTTTGGCGACGCATTCGTTGGTTCGCACCTTTATTCAGGGGGTCCGACACGTCGCACCCCAGGTGCGTACGCCTTTGGCTCCTTGGGACCTCAATCTGGTTCTTTTGGGGCTTCAGAAGCCTCCCTTTGAAAATATCAGGGAAATTTCCTTACAGCTGCTTTCGCAGAAGGTGGCCTTTGGTAGCCATCACTTCTGCCAGACGAGTGTCAGAGTTGGTGGCTCTGTCGTGTAGGTCCCCGTATCTGGTCCTACACAAGGATAAGGCGGTTTTGCGCCTGTCACCTTCCTTCTTGCTGAAGGTGGTATCTTCTTTTCACATTAACGAGGGCATTGTCCTTCCTTTGCTGTGCCAGTGCCTATCCCATCCTAAGGAGATCGCCTTGCATTCCTTGGATGTGGTTAGGGCTTTGCGGGCGTATCTGGCGACCACGGCCTCTTTTCGGAGGTCGGATGCGCTCTTTGTCGTGGTGGATGGACCACGCAAGGGCTTGGCGGCCTCTTCGACCACCATTTCTCTATGGATTCGACAGACAGTGACCCGTACGTATGACTTGCGGGGTCTCGAGCCCCCCTTTCCGGTCACGGCTCACTCTACAAAAGCAATTAGCACTTCCTGGGCTTTCCAACATCAAGCGTCGGTTTCTCAAGTGTGCAGAGTGGCTACATGGTCCTCAGTGCACACCTTTACTAAGTTTTACAAAGTTGATTTGTCAGCATCCTCGGATGCTGCTTTCGACCGCATAGTTTTGCAGGCCGATGTGTGAGGTTCCTCCAGATTATTATGGAGAATTCCCCGTTGGGTGAAGTTTTGTCTTTGCATTACCCACCCCTCTTTTGACACTGCTTTGGGACATCCCCAGGTGTATGAAGAGTTGCTGCATCCATCAATGAACGAAAGAGAAAATAGGATTTTTTTTAACTCACTGTAAAATCCTTTTCTCATAGTTCATTGACGGATGCAGCACCCCACCCCTTTTTGTTGGTTCGAGCTTGCACTGCTTGTTACGGACTAAAGGCTGAGCTGGCCGGTGGGGGGGTTATACCAGGGAGGACCGCCCCCTGGGAGGGGCTGTGTCTGCGTTTAGCTGAACTGAAGTTCTGCCTAGTCCACTCCTAGTGAAAGGTAGCATAACTCCAGGTGTAATGAAGAGTTGCTGCATCCGAGAAAAGGATTTTACGGTGAGTTAAAAAAATCCTATTTTTCTCATTCAGACAGGTATGTTGGGCCTTGTTTTGGGTATATTCCCAGTAGTGATAGGTATCCACATTCTCTATTCTGGGCTCGCAGAGTCTGTTTAAAGATCTGTAATGTTCACCCATTTGTCAAAGCTCAGAAGATTTGAGGCTCATATAAGTACCTGTTCAGACCAAGTTCTGAATACTCCATCTGAAAGACCCTAGGTAAAACCTGGATGGCCAAAAACAGACATCAAAAGAGAGGGGATCTCCCTGCTATGGAATCTATACATTATCCTTGATACCTACAAAAGATATATACATAGATGACAGTTATAGAGTGGAAAATGCTACTGCTGTTTGACATTTGTAGTTGCGCACATTTTAGAGTTGTTGATTTTGTACTTTTAGTAGCTTCCAGTAGCTCTAATTTTTCCACATTTATGTTTTCAATATTATTATTATTTTTTTTTAATCTATATATACAGGAATATATAGCGCCAACAGTTTGCACAGCACTTTACAACAGACAGGGCAGGCAGTACAGTTACAATACAATTCAATATGGGAGGAATCAGAGGGCCCTTCTCATTAGAGTTTAAAATCTAGAAGGGAGGGTCAAATGATACAAAAGGTAATAACTGTGGGGGATAAGCTGATGGAGAAAATCAAAGGATAGTTGCTAGGTGTGGGCAAGATAGGCTTCTTTGAAGAGGAGGGTTTTCAGGGATTGTCTAAAAGCAAGCAGAGTAGGAGATAATTAGACAGATTGGGGTAGGGAGTTCCATAGGATGGGAGAGGCCCGGAAAAGTCCTGGAGGCAAGCATGGGAGTAGGTGACGAGGGAGCTAGAGCAGGAAGTCTTGGGAGGAACAAAGAGAACAATTAGATTGTTATTTTGAGACTAGGCAAGTGATGTAGGTGAGGGCTGAGTTGTGGATGGCTTTGTAAGTTGTTAGTATTTTGAATTTAATTTGTTGGGTGAGCAAAAGCCAATGGAGGGATTGGCAGAAAGGAGTTGCAGAGTGGTTGGTAAGGTGGATGAGCTTGGCAGCAGCATGCATGATGGACTGAAGGGGAGAAAGGGAATGTAAAGGTAAGCCAATGAGAAGGGAGTTGCAGTAGTCGAGAGCGAGAGATGACCAGGGAGTGAATTAGGAGCTTTGTTGTGTCATTGGTTAGAAAGAGGTGTATTTTGGAGATGTTGAGGTGGCAGTGGCAAGATTTCGACAGTGATTGGATGTGGGGCCAAATGATAGATCAGAGGCCAGGATTACACCTAGAATCTTGGCATGCAGGAATGGGCTGATAGTTGTGTCATCAATCTTGACAGAGATCAGGGGCAGAGGCACATGGGGGAGGAAATATTATGAGCAGCACTGTGTCTTGGACTAGGCCAACAAGGCCCAGGCCTAGGGCGACACTTTTCGGGGGCAAAACAGCCACCCCCAGTCCTGCCTCCCGCACAAAAACAGTTTGGCAGCTTCTTGTAGCTTCAGTGTTAATATAAGGGCAGACTGGGCAGGGACTCTTGCCAGTTATGGGGCGTACTTGGCTGAGGGGGCAGGGACTGGCACCTCCAGAAAGTGGCTGGAGACTGGCCAGACCGGCCGCTCTTAATGCAAATGGCAGAGGCGGATTCTAATGCTCTGCCTACCCTCCTCCGCAGCGTCCTTACATATCGCAAAATAGTAAATATAGTAAATAGTAAAATTCTTGTTCCACACACATTTTTCACTCCTCACCATGCAGCACTAATGTGCATGCTTAAAATGAAGTGGCAATTTATTTATTTTTTTCTGTTCACTTAGCTGATTTATGCCTATATCTATTTTCACTTCCTCCTTTGGGGCCGCAGTGCCGTACATCATTTCCGGCTTTGCTTTGGCTCCTGGGAGATCTTGGTCAGCTTGACATGGCACTGCTCCTGTAACATTTAACATTGGCATCTATGGAAAATCTTGGTCAGCTTGACATGGCATGGCTCCAGTAACATTTACCTTTGGCATCTATGGGAAATCTTGGTCAGCTTGACATGACACGGCTCCAGTGCCATGTCAAGCTGACCAAGATTTCCCATAGAAGCCAATGTTAAATGTCACTGGAGCTGTGCCATATCAAGCTGACCAAGATTGAACCACACTGCACATGCGCAAGATCGGCAGGTGCATGCTGGGTAGCCAATCGAGGAAGAAGAACATTGTGGCTTCAGATGCCCACACTGGAGATGGCTGCAGTGTGCAGGAACTTCACAAAGTAAGAAAACCATGCTGCACAATAGAAAACTGGGCATAGGTTGCAGCATACCTTTGTTACATTGCACGAGGCATGCGTATTCTAGTGGTATTTTTATCTTATTCCGGCTGGAACTCCACTTTAGTATCAAACATTTGCCCATGTTATTGGCAGCATAGCTATAACAGTCCTGCAATTTCCTACTGAAAATGTTCAATGTTTGAAATCCATCTGACAGCCATCAGTAATATTACATGTCATTTCCTCTTGTATGTAACAAAAAACACTTATGTGTTAGTAACAGGGGAAGTTATTTATTTTTTATTTTAGTCTTACCCCCTATATATTTTTTCTGATTTAAAGACATCCAGTACATTTTGAGAAATGTAAATGCACATAAACTGAGTTTTCTTCTATATCCTGGCTCTGACTGACTGAGGTGGTTCCCTGATCCTTCCCATCTGCAGCTAATGATCGCTTGATGTGTGTAACCATTACAGGGCTTATTGTGGCTATGATTGGTTCACCCTGGCTCTGGATCCTGGGATGTCTATGTGCCTCCACTTTGAACTTTTTGTGTCCTTTATATCTGGATTGGATACTACTGGGGACCAGTTACCCATGGTCCCAGTCTATATATCTGGATAAGATCTGTCCTGTGGTCATTTCCTGCATTATGCTTTAATTTAATTCATAAAAGATCCCTCTATCCCCTCTTGCATTGTCAACCTTGGGGCCCCTGTTGGAGTGCTCCCCAGTTTGGGGGACACCTTGGGGGGCTTCCGGTTGTGGGGGACACCATCTGGAGATCTCTATTGGCCCACTGTCTTGGGCTATGCATCACCATAGACCACCAACAAGAGCAATTATCGCTATCTGCATACCAACATACAATCCCTGAGGAAGACTGTTCGCAGTCAAAACGTAGGATATTGATTGGAAGCAGCATATGCAATTTACCTGTATTTTAGGAATTGCTACAGTGTAACCCTGTGGAGTATTTCCATTTTTACTGTATATTACTGTACCCAAAACTGTGATGTCATGATATCAATTTTAACAAATGTATTAATAAATGTATTTTTATTTTGGATACCTGAGTCTGTAACTATTGCCTGTACCATTCTGTCAAAAGTTTCCATGTGCAAATTTCTTCTATATAGCACAAGGTACTATTACTTTTGTAAGTCATGTGGCAATCAAATATAAAGTACTCAATTAGAGACTCAAGCAACCAGCTGGCGCAGCTTTGGTCGGCTATTTGTAACAGTAAACTGGAAGCGATGACATGATATCACATCCAGGTTACTCGGGAACCATCAGTGCCAGTTTTTAAAAATATAAAGCATTCAAAAACACAGATCTTGGTGTTTTTGATGCTTTTAAGTGCAGAGGAGGTATTTGTGGTCTTATAGACCCCAGATCTCACCATAAAGAGTACCTGTCACATCCCTATTGCTCTCACAAGGATGTTTACATTCCTTGTGACAGTAATAAAAGTGATTAATAAAAAAACGAAAGCAAGTGTAAAAATAAAAAAAATTAAAAAATGAATAATTAAAAAAAAAGTAAAGTGCCCCCATCCTCCCATTATTGCACGCAAAGGCAACCTTGCATATTGGTCTCACACGCACGCAAACACTGATTGTCCCACACGTGAGGTATCATCATGAACATCAGATCATGGGAAGTAATTCTACCACCAAACCTCCCCTGTAAATCTAAAGTGGTAACCTGTAAAGCTTTGCTTATGGATAGTAACATTTATGTCATTTGTTGCCTTTGCATGGGCGTGGGCAATTTTAACCACTTCAGCCCCGGAAGGATTTCCAGCTTTAGGACCGGAGCCCTTTTTGCGATTCGGCACTGCGTCGCTTTAACTGAAAATTGCGCGGTCGTGCGACATTGTACCCAAACGAAATTTGCGTCCTTTTTTTCCCACAAATAGAGCTTTCTTTTGGTGGTATTTGATCCCCTCTGCGTCATTTCTGATCGCCGCTATAAACAAAAGAAGAGCGACAATTTTGCAAAAAAACCCAAATTTCTTACTTTTTGCTAGAATACAAATCCAAAAAAAAAATATAAAAAAACATTTTTTTTCACCGTTTTTGGCCGATTTATATTCTTCCTCATATTTGCGATAAAAAAAATCGCAATCGGCGTTTATTGATTGGTTTGCGCAAAAGTGGTCGCGTTTACGGATGGTGAGAATTCATTTCTGGGGTTTTTA
>BLSH010323972.1:263470-295118 GCA_018402905.1 Glandirana rugosa | reverse complement strand
AACCAGGAGAGGATAAGAGCAAGATGTGGAGGAGGGACCCAGTCGACTACCGAAGGTTATGGTAGAGATACGGATACTGTTGGTTTAAATAACGAGATGGGAAGTCGAGTGAGGATGTCAGAGGAGTGTTTAGTGATTAAATGTCTGTATAATCGGACTTACAGTGTGGTGAAGGAGTTTGAGTTAGATAGGTTTTGGCTTGAGTATTAGTCACCGCATATAACCAAAACACGACGGGATCCGTTCTTATTTTTACCCGTGGGAGGGTAGATTTAAACAGGGTGGGATCGGTGAAATTGGTGAACGGCTGCGCTCACAGTGCGCGTTATCGCAGCCGCCGTCGTATGACGGCGTTTTGCGATAACGAACCACTTTGTCGCCGTCAGATGCCGATCGGCGGTCGGCAAGTGGTTAAAGTGGCTAGGGTGGGACAAATTTAGATGGGAGGGTGCCCATTTTTATTCTTGCCTAGGGCAGCACAAAACCAATATACGCCACTGATTATGAGTTCGGTTTTGGATAGATTGAGTTTGAGGAAGTGGTGTGACATTCAGGCTAATATGTCTGTAAATTAGTGATTTGTGAGGAGACTGTAGGAGTGAGCTGAAGGGTAGAGCAATAAATTTGGTTGTCATAGGCATAGAGATGGTATTGGAAGCCATCAGCTGACCCAGGGAGGAGGTGTAGAACGAGAATAGGAGAGGACCAAGGGGGGACTCCAACAGAGAAAGGAAGAGGAGAGGAGGAAGTAGAATAGTAACACTAAAGGTGAAAGGTGCAGTTGGATAAGTAGGAAGAGAACCAGTGAAGAGTACATTGATGGAGGTAGCAGAAAGGTCCAGGAGTAGGAGTACAGAATAGTGTCCATTTGTTTTGGCCATTAGTAGATCATTTGTTAGTTTTAGCAGGGCAGTTTCTGTGGAGTATTGAGGGCAAAATCCAGACTGAAGGGGATCAAGAAGATTATTCTCAGCGAGGTGGTCACTCAGTCGGTTGTAGACCAGACATTCAAGGAGTTTGTATAAAAAGGAGAGCAAAAAGATGGGACGCAGGTTGTTAAGATTCACTATGAATGGTTTTCCTTTAACCAACTAGAGTTATAAGTTATAAGTTAATACATTGCCTTTGAGCAGATTGGGTAGACTATTTATTCATGTATTTATTTATTACAGGTACATATACAGGATATAGCGCTGTCAATTTACGCAGCGCTTTACATATATATTGTACATTCACATCAATCCCTGCCATCAAGGAGCTTACAATCTAAGGTCCCTAACTCACATTCATTCATACACATAGTAGGGCCAATTTAGACAGCAGCCAAATATCCTACTAGCATGTGACTGGAATGTGGGAGGAACCCAGAGTACCCGGAGGAAATCCACACAGGCACAGGGAGAACATGCAACCTCCAGGCAGGTAGTGTCATGGTTATAACTAGTTATGAATTGGGCAAAATAAGGTGAAATGTTTTTGTCCTGCTTTACTTTATTTATATACCCAAAGGCGTGCATTTATAAGTTAACAAGTAAGAAATACATCTTTCTATGACTGAAAATAATTACATATTCTGCTATGTTGTATAAAATATTTCTTATTATAGGTTAAATATACTAACAACGTTAAAGTGTATCTTAAAAACAAAAATGTCCCAGTTGATCAGTTCTTTTTTTTTTTTCAAGCATTTTTTCCCTTCATTTTCAGCTGGTGATTAGTTGTTCTTGTTTAAAATATAAACCTTTGGTAGATTTACTATCTCTTCTTGTTCTATGTCCATTTTTGATTTCTCATCATGTTCTGCCCTTGTGATAATGGTACAGAGGGAGAATCCCTCCAGTGGGGACACAGACTGCATTAAAAATCTGCCAGGATTTCTAATAATTTCTGTTAAAATTATATATTCAGTAAAACCTTAGTTTGAGAGTAACTTGGTTTGAGAGCGTTTTGCAAGACAAGCAAAATTTTTAAATAAATTTTGACTTGATATATAAGCGGTGTCTTGATATATCAGTTGTGTCATGTCACAACTGAGTATAAAATAGTAGAGAGGTGTCTCTAAGTGTAGCAATATGGTTACATTTAATGAAAGTACAACATTCAGCAACTCACATAGTTAATGATTACAATAGGCACATTTAAGTATGCAGGCATCCGGGGTAAAGATGTCCACATAGACCATCCTCCGGACCGCCATCGACGCCATCCCTTCCACACTGTGCTCCATGAGCCTGCATACTTAGATGTGCCTCTTTTAATCATCAACCATGTGAGTTTCATTAAATGTAACCATATTGCTACACTTAGAGGCGCTTCTCTTCTCTTTTATGCTCTGTAGCTCCTGCTGCTGCTGGATTTTGCTTCTAATCCCCTTGTGGAGGCTGCCATTTGTGGATGGACATTTTATGGTTACACAACCTATCACATTACTATACGATTTTTAGATGGACTATAAACTGAAGGACTTCTAAATAAATGGTTGTGGAACGAATCATCTGTTTCTTATTGTTCTTATTTCTTATGGGGAAATTTGCTTTGATATAAGAGTGCTTTGGATTACAAGCATTTTTCCGGAACAAATTATGCTTGCAATCCAAGGTTTTACTGTATACAGTATCTCACAAAAGTGAGTACACCCCTCACATTTTTGTAAATATTTTATTATTATATATTATTATTATACCTTTTCACGTGACACCACTGAAGAAATTACACTTTGCTACAATGTAAAGTAGTGAGTGCACAGCTTGTATAACAGTGTAAATTTGCTGTCCTCTCAAAATAACTCAACACATAGCCATCTAAAGCACTGGCAACAAAAGTAAGTACACCCCTAAGGGAAAATGTCCAAATTGGGCCCAAAGTGTTAATATTTTGTGTCGCCACCATTATTTTCCAGCACTGCCTTAACCCTCTTGAGCATGGAGTTAACCAGAGCTTCACAGGTTGCCACTGGAGTCCTCTTCCGCTCCTCCATGACGACATCACAGAATTGGTGCATGTTAGGGACCTTGCACTCCTCCACCTACTGTTTGAGGATGTCCCACAGATGCTCAATAGGGTTTAAGTCTGGAAACATGCTTGGCCTGTCCATCACCTTTACCCTCAGCTTCTTTAGCAAGTCAGTGGTCATCTTGGAGGTGTGTTTTGGGTCATTATCGTGTTGGCCTGCGGTCCAGTCTCCAAAAAGAGGGGATTATGCTCTACTCCAGTATGTCACAGTACATGTTGGCTTTCAATGAACTATAGCTTCCCAGTGCTGGTAGCACTCATGCAGCCCCAGACCATGATACTCCAACCACCATGCTTGACTGTAGGCAAGACACAGTTGTCTTTGTACTCCTCACCTGGTTGCCGCCACACACGCTTGACACCATCTGAACCAAATCTACACCAAGTTTATCTTGGTCTCATCAGACCACAGGATGTGGTTCCAGTAAGCCATGCCCTTAGTCTGCTTGTCTTCAGCAAACTGTTTACAGGTTTTCTTGTGCATCATCTTTAGAAGAGGATTCCTTCTGGGATGACAGCCATGCAGACCAATTTGATGCAGTGTGCGGCATATGGTCTGAGCACTGACAGGCTGACCCCCCACCCCTTCAACCTTTACAGCAATGCTGGCAGCACTCATACATCTATTTCCCAAAGACAACCTCTGGATATGACGCTGAGCATGTGCACTCAACTACTTTGGTCGACCATGCGAAGCCTGTTCTGAGTGGAACCTGTCCTGTTAAACCACTGTATGATCTTGGCCACCATGCCGCAGCTCAATTTCAGGATCTTGGTAGTCTTCATATAGCTTAGGCCATCTTTATGTAGAGCAACAATTCTTTTTTTCAGATCCTCAGAGAGTTCTTTGCCATGAGGTGCCATGTTGAACTCCATTGACCAGTATAAGAGTGAGAGCATTAACACCAAATTTAACACACCTGCTTCCCATTCACACCTGAGACCTTGTAACACTAAGGAATCTACACAGCTACTTGGTGACATAGATTCTTCCTATTGCTTGTCCACTGGCAAGGTCCTAAAGACTTGTCATGAAAATTGGGATCACCGGTTTTCACTCCTGTGACAGCCACCATAGATGATCACATACCCCGTTTATGGATGAATGGGTGGGAGTCAAGTAGCATTTGTTTGGAGGTGGGCTTTAAGAGAGGGTGGGTAACACTATTATGAGAGAAAAAATGGCAAGTTTGTGCCTTATACGTTTAATTAAGACCAGTTGTATTTCCAGTGTGTAGTTGATAATGTAATTAATTAGCAAACAGAATATTATGTCTAGGTATAATTGATATAATTGCTAGATTTTTTCATGGCTGCAAATGACTGTCTATTTTGAGTGATGTGAATAATCTTCAAGAAGCAGGTCACTGATTGGCAGCATCTGTGCTACTATCTGCAATGTGTATGCTCTGCTAGCTTTTCACATCCAGTTTAATTTTCAGCTATTGCATAAGTGCCCTTCTGACTGAACACAGTTGCATCTGTCATTAGGACAGGCTAGTCTGTCAGAATGATTGAGCCGTTCACCTGTGCTTAAGTGAGGATATTCATAAAACTTGCAATAAAGTCTGGCCCTAAAAATCAAAGCAAAGCTATGAATTACTGCGCTTTCCAGCTGTGCCTCTATATACAGAGGAATGTTGAGTACTCCAGATGGCCTAGTGGCTGGTTCACTATGAATTTGCTAACCATTGGCAAAGTTGCAAGCGTACCACTACACTGAGTTTGACCTGGAATATCTGTAGGTTAAATATATGCATCATTTTACTTGTCTTACTTAACGATTGTTTAAAAAGTTGAATGCTTTCTCCTCTATTTATTTCATTTGTTAAATTTTTCATGTTGCAAATTATGTTAGCATAACTAAAGGAAAAACTGTTATTAAATTATGTCTGAGTGAGTCATAGGTGGTTACAAGCTGTTTGCAGTCTCACACGCTGTAAAATAAAAGTAAATAAGGCAGTACTTGCTAACGTGGGAAACAGTAGAATTTCTACCCTTAACAACAGATTTCTAGGATGATTGAAAATGGAACAAAAAGTGAGTAAAAGTACTTTGCTTATAAATTAAATATCTATACTCAGTGCTTTGTATACTGTATATTTGACAGTTTTGTATCAATAAGGGGGCATCTAGCAGTTTTTCTCTTGGGGCCCACCAGACCCCCCTCTATTACTTTTCTGGGGACATCCCAAAAATTGGGATTTTCTTTTAATTTCACTTCCAGTGATAATGGTAAACAGGACAAATAGAGAGGGTGAATCTCACAGACCGCATTAAAAATGGAAATGTGTTCTAATCCATCTCCATTTAGTGCAAAAGATAAAAAAAAAAAGTTTTGCCTTTAGTTGTACTTAAACTGGTCAGCAGTACAGTCCATGTGGTTTATTTATTGAAGGCAAATATGCTGTTCACTATGTAAAGGAAGTTGCATTTTTACAAGGAAACTCATCAAGAGCTCATCAAGGGCTTAGTAAATGTGGTGAAATCTCACTTTTCAAAGCATACCCAATCACATGCAAGGAAATTAAAAAACTGCACTATTGCTTGAACATGATTGCATGATATAAGTCACCTCATTCACTAGGCTATGGGGATAATTCCCTTGCAACTTTTCTTGCACAGTGAACAGTCTATTTCCCTTTTGTAATAAACCCCCATATATGTAGGAACATCCTGGCACTTCTGTTTCAATTTTGAAACACTTTTTGCTGTAGGGTAAATGGAACATACGCAGCAAAGAACATCTGATAGTATACACAGGCTGTTAGACAGTGGGAAGTATTCTCAATAAAACATTGCAGCACAAAATGGCTGAAGTGTTTTTGGCATGAAGAAACTTTTCATGCCCTCATAATTGTATGCGAAACCACTCCTGTTAAAGCGGTAGTAAATTCTTTATATGAACTTGTACCTACAGGTAAGCTTACAATTAGTGTACCATCTAGTAGATGTTCACAATTTCAGCAGGAGGTGACGTCACCAGCTCATGCGCACTACACTCTGCATAAAGGGCATACTGCGTGTGCCGTGAATTCAGAACGCTTTGCCGCAATCGTGACTCCCATGCACATGCATGAGGGTGACGTCATCATGGCCCGGACATTCAAACAGCCAGAACACATGAACCCAGAAGGAAGACCTTGTGAGGATGGAAGCCCTGGCAGTGGTGACAGTGCACCTCTTGAGGGATGCTTTTGACAGGTAAGTTTGCTATAATGTGCCAGTATGTGGCACAGAGCAATGGTTCTCAACCTCAGTCCTCAAGTACCCCCAATGGGCTATGTTTTCAGGTTTTCCTTTACTTTGCACAGCTGCTTTAAATCAATATCAAGGACATGGTATTGATGAGAGCTATTTTATCTAAGGGAAATTCCCAAAACATGGCCCGTTGGGGGTACTTGAGGACTGAGGTTGAGAACCACTGGCGCAGAAGGCCAAGTGATTGACGAGGCTTGCCTGGAGAGTGACCTACGTGCACTGAGCTCCACATTGTCTCACTTTATAGATACCTATGTACTCTGTTAGCCACTGTGTGCATTCTGGGTCCAGAGCCATAGCACAGTCTCTGGGAGCTGCTTTGTTTATTATAGTCATTGGCGCACCATTCTTTTTCCAATTTAATGTTAGTTTACAATGGAGGAGGTTAAAACACTGGGGACTGAGCACTGTGTCATTAGGTAAAGTGTCATGCAACACACTCTTTCTCTCTCTCTCTCTCCCCTTTCCACGTGAGGTAGCATCTTCCCTTCACTGCTACTAATCGCAAGAGACACACAGTTCAACCTTGTTTTTATTTTTTGCTGCCACCTACTGTGACATGGCTACCTTCGGCTGTCTAATCCTCTCCTGCTTCCAGCAGCTGGTTCAGGAGTACCAAAGCTTCTACCTAGCACCCTGAGCTACGTTTTCTCTGCTTTGCAGCTTGACATTTCTGATTTCAGTCATACAGGGAGTAGTCCTGCTGTACCAGGACCCTTCAGTTCAAGATCCATTAACCGTTCTGTAGCGGCGTAGAGTACTCCTTCTCAAGGGCCTGAAATTGAAATCTTGGAACAATTTAAGTCCTTGCACTTCTTGGAGTTTTCCTTAGCTCCTTTAGGTATAGAAGCCTCCTCTGTTCTATCTCGATACGGTTTCACCACAGTTATGCAAGATTTCATGGGCCAAATCGCAACTTTGATTGCTGACTTTGACCACAGGGGCTATAAGCGTACAGTACCTCCAGGCCTTCCCCACTACCTGCTCTGTCTGTGACCTCTGAGCCTTCAAGGGATCCCTTTGAGTTGAAAAGACTACTAAAACCTTTCAGATGCACCCACTAATCCACCTTTATGGTGGATCATCCACCTTTTTACACTTTCCAAATGTTTCATAGCCCTATATCCATTTGAGGAGTCTTTTATTAAGAATTAGGCCTTTCCAGTTGTAGATCTGGTAATTTCCTGCCCTAACAAAGCACTGGCGATCCCTGTAAAGGATGTGCCGTTGTTTAAGAATCCCATAGATAAAAGTCTGAAGTTTCTTTCCAGAGCCCTGTTTTCTCTGACAGGCTCTGCATTGCAACCTGTCATACCTATGATGTTAGCCTGTCAAACATTAGGGGAATGGAATAGGCCCATGAGAGTCATGTAGCGTTTAGAGTTTGTGCTGACAGCACTGAGCTACAATGTAGATGGGTTAGTGGATATCATCCATATGAGTCTCCTGTCAGTGAACAAGGGGAGAACTTGTGGTTGAAATGTTGGGCTGCAGAGTGAGCATGCAACAAGGGTTTGTTGTGCATGCCCTTTGAGAGATAGTGTCTTTTCGGCACTGCCTTGGACACCCTCATTAAGGTTGTCAGTTTGGGGTAAGAGTACTCTTCTACCTCAGAAGCAGAAATTTAGACTCCAGCCTGAGAAGACTCACCCTCCTCCTTCATCCCAAGGCCAAAAAAGTTGGTTTGGTTATTAACAGGCCTCAACATCAAAAGTCACACTCAAATTCAACCAAAAATCTTGGGCATTCAAGTCTCCCAGACCTGCTAATAATTCCTTTTTGGCATGAAGGGGTGCCTTCACTTTCCTAAGTGGGGGGGTAGGTGTTGGTCTTTGTGGATACCTGGACGGACAACATCCTAGTTGCATGTGTACAAGAGGTGACTTCCAGGGGCTACAAGCTTTCAGCCCCCTCCCCAATTCATGCCTTTCAACCTGCCTGTGTTACTGTGCAGATTAGCAGATCTCCATGCAGCCTTTGCAGGTCTTCTGGATGAAGGATCTATTGACCCAGTTCCTGCAGCAGAAATGTTTTGGGGGTTTTATTACGACCTTTTTACTTGTCTCCAAACTCGAAACGAATTCTGCGTGGAGTCCACCAGGTCTGTCACAGCCTCCCGCCATGGGGGAGACTTTCTGGCCTCTGTGGGAATCAAGAATATACACCTTGTTGGTGCAGGGTACTTGGACACTAGAGGAATCCCAACTCCTGATTAACATTCTGGAGCGCTGAGAGATTTAGCTTTCCCTAAAACACGGTACACCCCGACTGGAGGGTTACGATCCAGTCAGACAACACCAATAAAAACAGTGTACAATCTCTGTACCATTTCCTTTACATTTACCAAAGCTATGGAATAGGAGGACTAACCTATCACCTCTATACATTCACTTTGTATCCAATCAGGCAGACCCTTGCATTACATCAGAGATGTCAAACCCTTGGCCCCAGAGCGTTTAGCATTAGGGCCCAGCAAATCTGGAGAGAAGCCGGGGATGCAGTGCAAACACAGCTGCCGTGGCAGCCTACATTGACAAGGCAGGCAAATGCATGTCTGGAGGGATGCCCGTAATACTGTGCAAATATAGTTGATGGGTGCAGGGTGTGTGTGCTAATGAGGTAAACTGGTGACTTAACAGTTTTCATGCTCCAAATCTATAAACCAGGAAGTCTTGAACTGTTCTATGTTCTAAAAATCATAGAAAGCTTTTATTTTTCTGCAACAGAGGTACATTAATGGAATATTGGTACATAGGGGAGCTGGAATTTATATATAAAAAAGTTAACTTAGCCTTTCAGGCTGGGTTCACATTAGTGCAAAAGTTGGATGAGATTATGATCGGCTCTCTATGGAGCCGGTTAACACTCCGCTCCGGTGCAAATTTGCACAGGGGTCCTGTGCGTCTTTTGGTCCATTTCAGGTCCGAACTCAGCCAAAAATTTAGGCTGCAATTGGACCTGAAACGGTGAACGGGAATGCACCAGACCCCTGCTGTGAACCGGAGCTTGCTCCAGTGTGAACCCAGCCTAAAGGTATATATCTTTCCATTAAGTAACTTCCAAAAACTAAGCATGACTGGGTACTTGTGTATGTGGTGCCATTGCTTGATATGGTACAGGACCTACCTACTTGCTGAAGAGCATCAAGCACTTTTGAAATAAACTATGGCGATTTATTCAAATATACTGTATGTACATCTATATAGTCAGATAACTGGGGAGTATAAATATTACATTAATTATAATATAGATAAAGCTGAAGTTTAATCTGCTTCTGGTTCTGACTTCCTTAACTCATCCCTCTCCTCTCATCAACATGTTTTTAAAGTGATTCTAAAGGCATAAGGCTTTTTACTCTAATGCATTCTATGCATTATGGTAAAAACCCTTCTGCAAGCAGCCCCCCCTAAATACTTACCCGAGCCCAATCTCGAACCAGCAATGTACACAAGGCAGAAGCTCTCTTGGCTCTCTCTCCCCTCACTGGGCTCAGACATAGCAGCGGGAGTCATTGGCTGCTGTCAATCACAGCCAGTGGGGAGGGAGCGGCAAGCAGGGGCGAGACGTGCACTGTGCATTTTATGCACACAGAAAGCTGTCTCAGGGGAGAGCACGCACGAGCGCCCACATAGCAAACGGCTTGCTATAGTGGCACTCAGCAAGGAGGAGGGGCCAGGAGTGCCAGTGGGGGACCCAAGAAGAGGAGGATGGGGGCTGCTCTGTGCAAAATCATTGCACAGAGCAGTTAAGTAAAATAATTTAAAAAATAAAAATTGTGCCTTTGCAATCACTTTAAAGAACACTGTTCTGGTTTTATTACTTCTCTAGACATGGCAGACAGGTCTCAGAGCAGCATCACAACACCCTGCCTCAGCAGGAGTTCTGCAAATATCAAAATTCCTTCATGGGGGGATGTCAGTCTGGAGAGTGGGTGTTTCAAGGCATACTGTATTTGCATGCAGACCACCCAAGGTAATGTGATGCTGAGCCTTTATGAATGAAATAGCTGAAATCCAATTAATAAAAGGGATGTCCCAGGGACAGTATGGCTGGGGAGGAAAGTGCTAGATGACGATGGGGTTTTCTAGCAAGGAAATGAGACAGGCTCTATCTGACTTTCGAAACTGCGCTGTGAGACACTCACAGTGTGCAGTGATATCAGAGTAAGCAATTTTAGTACCGGAAAGTTTAACTGTGCAAGACTGAATTTACGGATGGAGTACATCTGTAATCATAAAGACAAAATAAATGATATTCTTTAAAGCCTTCCTACAGGTAAAATGTATTTAAACATAGCCTCCAACAGGGATTTAAAAAAAAAAGAAAAGAAAAAAAAAGCACATCAGGATGCAATATTCACCTCCTATTCGGCATTGCCCCCAACGCTATTTACTTTCCATCACTGAATGTCCCCAGTCTGCAGGTTGAAAAGGGCACATCCTGCTAATTCAGGCTGACATTGACTTGTCCATTGAGAGGTTGTCACTACAGGGAACTGCTCTCACAGTGTAATGATGACATCATCAGCACCTCTCTTTGCATCAATGAGGACAGCCCACTGCTAGATCTGAGGAGGACTTTAAAGTGGATGTAAACCCAGTATAGACTAATGACACATTATTAATGTATATATGCATGCAAGCCTCCTGCATCTATCCCTACCTTGCAAATGTCCGTCCTGTAAGCACTAGCAGCTCTGTAAAACTCTGGAATCAGTGGGTGTCTGTGTTTGCTGGAGTTTGGTGGGTGGAGTTGTGATGTCACAAGCCTCCCCACCCACCTCTATACTGAGACATTGAGGGGGGAGTGTAAAACTTTCTCTGCTGTGTGAAGGAGATAAGCAAATTGCTTGTCACTTACAGAGCAAGGGGCGGATCGACTGTGTATTTCCCTGTTAGTCAGACTTTAATTTCCTGAAAAAAGATAAACTCATTACTCACAGTTGGATTAACTCTTTGTGGCAAGACTAGGCACAGATGACATAACGTGCTATACTCTACCAGGCAGAATTATTAATTACATTTTTTTTTCGGGTTTACATCCACTTTAATGTCATATGACCAGCCTGAAGCCATCTGGAAAAGGTTTGTATATAATAAAATACAGCAGGGAGGTTTGCAAGGAGGAGTCCAAAGTTGAGCATTACTTAATAAATATAAAACAAGCCTATGTCATGGACACTGTTTTGGCCCTTAAACAGGTTTTATCTTGCTAAGCCTGGGAATCTAACATTACAAGGCACTTTTATCCCTGCTTCCAAAATGCTTCCTACATGATACACCACAAGGATCCTTTTCTCTGCTGCAATAAAATGAAGAATAATATGCTTTGAAAGTGATTTATGATGGCACCTAAAAAGCCAAATTTACAAAGAAGTATTTTGGATCTGGGAAAACCCCAGGAGTCAGGTCAAAAATGAGTCTAAGCATGATTTAAAAGGCTCCATTTGTGACATGACATTTAATGTGTGTGCAGTGAGACCCATGTGTCCCTAATAAAAAGGCATTACTCTTTAAATACAAGACGCATGCTGGTTATTTTTTTTCCTCTTTTGTAAAAACTTTAACCTTTTCTTGCAGTTGCAGAAATGCTAACCACAAAGGAAGTTTTACATATAATACAACTTCCAGCCTATAAAATCACATTTCATTAAGTTGGCTAGTGGGTAGACAGCTGGGCAAGGAATGAAATAAATTCATGTACACACAGCTGAGAAGCTGATTGTTTACACTATATATTTGTCAGTTGGAATGCATTTAACATGTAACCACACCAAACATCTAACACCAGATATGATTTTTAACCAAAGGCAATAATAAAACATAAATTAGAAGGACTAAACTAAGTAAAATCATCTAATTACCACACCCACAAATATAGGTTGTATAGGGATTGTGTTTATTAATAACATTATTTTGGTGCAAAATGATTGTCCTTTAACCACTTCAAGGATTTCCCATGTTAGGACCAGAGCACTTTTTGCGATTCAGCACTGCGTCGCTTTCACTGACAATTGTGTGGTTGTGTTGCGTTATACCCAAACTAAATTTGCCTCCTTTTTTTCCCAAAAATAGAGCTTTCTTTTGGTGGTATTTGATCCCCTCTGCGTCATTTCTGATCACCGTTATGAACAAAAAAAGAGTGACAATTTTGCAAAAAAAAAATATTTCTTTTTTTATTGGGGCGGACATGTGACATTTTTTACACTTTTTTGGGACCAATGACATTTATACAGCGATCAGAAATTTAAATATCCACTGATTACTGTATAAATGTCATTGGCAGTGAAGGGGTTAACCTTAGGTGAGCACTCTAGGAGTTAACTGTTCCCTGGGTGTGAGGGGGCTGGGCTATCAGGGGCACCAGAGATCTAACTGATCCCAGCAAAAGGGATCAGTAGATCTCTGCCATGCTGCCTGACAGCGCAGGGAACGTGCCCGTGTTTACATCAGTGGTTCCCCGTGTTTTTCCTCTCCTAAACAACCGCGGCTCGACCGGCGGACATCGGGTCCCCCGAGCCGCGGGCACACTCCTGCAGAGTACGACAGGCATGAGAGCATGCCGCCGGTGGCATGCTCCCGCCCGCTAGCTGCGCATGCATGAGCCGCCGTTTAAAGATGGTGATTCGTGGGACGCTGCCACTCTGCAGCAGTAAATGTACGAGTGCCGGTCGGGAACCGGTTAACTCACCAACATCACTTTAAGGCTTGCAGTAATAATTGTTTTTCTTGCCAGTGTGTGGTATTCTGGTTTTGCTGCTGGCACTCCTGAAACATAGCTTATTAAACAGAGCTACAATGGCAAATTGTGTGTGCTCAAGTGTCAGATTTATCCAGAGCAACTCAGAAGCAATTCAAAGAAACTCAAAAGCAACCAAACCTAAACCAAATGTGGCTTGCTTCTTGTTGTGATGCCCATGTATATGAGCCCTAAAATATATGCCACTTTATTTTTAAAGGGAAACCTTCCCTGTTGACTTCTAAAATGTGGTTAAAGCTAAATAAGGTTCTATAAATACTGCACCTTTCTTTACAATAATTGTTATTGAAGAAGTATAGACAAACCATAAGGTACACATTTGTACAAGTGAATATCAAGCTACAGTGTTACATTGAGAAATAACTAAACCACCTCATTAATTCTAATCATGAAACATCTAAGCAATATTAAAGTGGCAGTCAACAACCAACTGCACTCTAGAATGATGGTATGCAGAAAACACAGGATGCGATGGTCGGGTCATCCATATGCGGTATGTAATTTAGAGTTCACAATCTCACATAAGGTAATGCAAATCTCCTATGCATATACCGATCTTAAAAAGCTATGAAAACAGATTCTATAAGGCTGGGTTCATTCTCTGCTTCCAATCCGCAATAGCAGGAGATTTTGACAGGCTCTCTATAGAACCGTATAACATAACTCCACTGTGAATTTGCACAGGGGCCCTGTGCATCTCCTGGTCCATTTCAGGTCCCAATTCAGCCCAAAATTTGGGCTGAAATCAGACCTGAAATGGGGAATGGGGACACACCGGACCCCTGCTGTGAGCCGCATGCGAAGATAGTGTGAACCCAGCCTAAAACTGAACAAAATTTTCAGTACCAAACAAAGGAAACCAATGCTTCCATATTTAGGCTAGGCTAGACCCTAAAGCCTATGCTAAAGCGTTCATGGGGAATTAGTATGAGAACTAATAGAAGGGGGAAAAAAAGAGTACATTAAAGTGGATGTAAACCCTCACATATACCCAGTGAAGTGAACAGCCTCAGATGATGCACAGAGATGGAACAAATCTCCCTACATAGGTTTTACATGTATATCTGCTGTCTTCAGCTTTCTACATTCTGGATATACAATGTGTGTGAGCTGATTGGTGAAAAGGCCCATACCCCTCCTCCACATAGGCAGAGGAACAAAGAAAGTTGCAGAGCTGTGCTGTGAATAGACCGGCTCTCTGCTTATCTGTTAGTTACCTCCCCCACACAAATTTACAGCTGTTTTTATCTTTTGTGTCGGAGAGCTTGTCAGATGTTTTCATGCTGATACCAGAGGAATAGAGCAGCAGAAAGACACGGGACTTAAGGCTTTGGAGAGAGATAATTAAACACTACAGATATATGTGCCCAGGTCAGATATCATGAATGGGGTTTACATCCACCTTAAAGGAAAAATAAGGAAGAGAAGAAGTATACAGTTGATCACCACGTACCAGACTGCCGGCCCCGGGCCACCCCACCCACTAAGATGATTGGAGGTATCTAATCCAGGGGTTCCAAACTTTTTCAAAGCAAAGTTGATTGTCCCAGAAGATACTAGCCAATGTTTTATTAATCATGATCCAATAGAGTTTGTGTTTAACTAGCGCAAGGTTAATCAAAGGGGATTTCCATGCTCACGCTACAGTGATTTTAGCTGCTAAAAAGATAAAGGAGGTGAGGGTTCTGAGATGTTTGGGTAACTCACTCGATAGGTCAAAAAATAATGCTGTCTTAACATTTTTGGGGACATGCAACCCAGTCACTGAGTATACCAAATTAAATATTCTGGTCCAGAACCGTTGAAACTTTGGGCAGGTCCACCAAATATGGAACATATTGCCCTCCTGCCCGTGCCCCCTGAAACAAAGGGGCAAGTCATTGGGGTAGATTTTAGCCAACCGTGCCAGGATGAGATACCATCGGGACAATACTTTGTAATTCGCTTTGTATTAAAGTGGTTGTCAACCCCTTTAAATGACTTTAACCTACAGGTAAGCCTATAATAAGGCTTACCTGTAGGTTCCCTGCATACCTGCAAGGTTAAGGAGATATGCGCGGTATCTGTATGTGCCGACATCATTGGCAAATGCGCACTGAAGAAACGATCTGAAGGTGCCGTTTCTTCAGTGATCGTTCCGTGACCGGCGGCTCCCATGCGCATGTGAGGGAGTTATGGTATCGCGGTTTCGGCCAATCACAGCGCTGGAGCCCGCGCTGTGATTGGTTGGAGCCCGCAAACCCATAAGAAGCCTCAGCAGACATGTCGCCGGTCACAGCTGTGCTCGGGGACCGCTGCCACATCGCCAATCTAAGGTAAGTATTTCATAATGAGCTAGTATGCGATGCATACTAGCTCATTATACCTTTGTCTTGCAGGTTTTATTTATTTATTTATTTTTTTCCCGCTAAAATAAATTAAGGATTTCTTTGTGCACCATGGTTGACCATTGGAACCAAACGTCCTCCTCTATAGTCTTCCACAGGTCTGACTCCCAAGCTAATTGGTAAGAGAGTTTAGAACCCTGGTCCGCTAACAGAGTTTACAAATTACTGCCATGCGCCCCCACGCAAACACCTATTTTCATAAAAGAGATATCCACCTGATCCCGACACAGCATCTGTAAATGGTGAGTGATCTAAAATACTGCACCTTTCATTAGAATGTTGAGTGCTTTAATTGAAGCTGAATCTGTTAAAGCTGACCTGTTTTCTGTTTTTGGTTGGACTTGCCCAACAGTATAGACTGGTTTTCTTATGTGCTTTATTATTTTTTAATATTTGGAGTTGATGAGATACTTGGTCTTCCTTGGTTTCATTTTTCTCTCTATTAAGAGTTGTAAATGCCATATAGGTCAATATGTAATTTACAACTCCAATAAGCAGGATAATGAAACTATTATGCAGTGAAGTTCTACATTCTGGTCAATTCCCATCCCTTTATCCTGGTGATGGCAGTGGCTTTTTTTTTTTTTTTAAAGGGTCATGCTTGATGGTGCACAGATCCTTATGCCTATATCTGACCCCAGTAAGTTGGGGTTGGTGTATTTGGTGATTGGTTCACTTTATCTTTTTGTGGGAATTTGGCTGAAGTCTGCAGACATAAGTGTTATACTGGGTAGTCTTATTCCTAGTATTGCAAGTTTCATGTGGAGTATGGACAGGAATAGAGTTCATATAAAATTATATTTATCTATTACAGATATCTATATCAATTTAAGCAGCTCTTTACATACTGTTCATCTAAATCAGTCCTTGCCCTCGAAGAGCATACAATCTAAGGTCCTTATCTCACATGCACACATGCATATATGGGTCAGTTTGGACAGGAGCCAATAACCCTACAATCACTTAACCCATGTTCACATCGGGCCAATTTGGCATGCAATTTGACATGTCAAATCGCATGCCAAATTGGCGGCTATTGCCGGCAATGGCACTGCCTGGATCAGTACAACGCTGACTGTGCGGCGCTGCACCGATTCATAAAAGTAGTTCTTGCACTATTTTTGGTGACTTCGGGGGCGATTTCAATAGAAGCCACACAGACGTCTCTGAAATCGCTCCCGAAGTTGGACTGAAATGCGGGTATTAAATTGTGTGAGTTCAGGCTGATTTCTAACCCGCAGTCTGTGTGAACCTAGGTTTAGAGATATATTTATGAGGCAATGAATTCGGCATTCACCAAACATTCACTGTAGGTGAATTCATCACAGAATTTAAAATAAAGATCCCTCATTAACATTTTTTAACTTTTAGTTAATCCAGGAAGGGGACCAAGTGTCTATATCAGATGGTCCAATCCGGATCAATGATCCCCATTGGAAATTAAAAAGCTGCTTTTTTTCTGGCTGTAGCTCCACTCCATTCTTAAGCCCAAATTATGGGCATTCCTGTGAGGTGAGGTAGAGCCAGCACTAAGCCCCTGTCCTATCTCTGAGGCTACTTTCACAATGGGGCATTTTTCAGGCGCTGTGGTGCTAAAAATAGCGCCCTTATAGCATCTGAAAAACACCTCCCCATCCACCCCAGTGTGAAAGCCTGAGTGCTTTCGCATTGGGGGGGGGGGTACGCTTGGAGGACGTTACAAAGAGTCCTGCAAGCAGCATCTTTGGGGCGGTGCGCTGAGTGGTGTTTACACCGCCCCTGCCATTGAAATCAATGGCAAGCGCTTCTGAAGCAGCTGCACACCGCCTCGGAAGCGCAGCGCGCCGGCACTTTTAACTCCTTTTCAACCCCTGTGGGGGGTTAAAAGCGCGGCGCTCCCGTCTGCATAGCAGAGCCATAATGCCGCTATAACAGCGGTAAATCGCAGCTGAAACTAGCCACGGTTTACCACTACCGCCCGCCCGTCCCAGTGTGAAAGTAGCCTAAGCTACCTGTTCTTTTGCTATTATGAAGAGCTGATCTTTAATTCAAAGTAGTAAAAGATCACTCAACTCTGTGGCTCTGTATGTCTATCTGTGTCTGATTGTACACATACATGGCCCCCACTCATGGATCACACAGCCCCGTAGCACTATGTGATCATACGCTTTTATGAATGAGCGATCATTGCTACTGGAACCAGTGCCGTGTATGACACCATCCTGTAGCACTGAAAGAACACTTATCTGTGGCTGTGACCCATAAGCCATGGCTGTGTATGCCACAGATAGACACACAGCTCAGCAGTCTGCATGATCTTTTACGAATGGCTGCACTAGTCTCCAGTGTGGCCTCTGCCGCCAGAGACCAGAGCTGTCACGCATAAATCCACCCCCTTTCAGGTAGCTTAGTTGCATGTGAACAGGAGGGGGGGTCACACTGTCTGACCATGCATGGCAACACAGAACGGATTCTGAAAATTGTGTTTCTTAACCCCTTCCCGTCTGCCACACTTTCCTTTACAAAGGTTTGGAAATACTGTGACCACTGTGATTGAAGGAGCCAGTCCCATCGGCTGCCATTGATTAGTCTTGTCTGAGCGCTGTCTTTGACAGCTTGGTCTCTGTACTGGGAGCATACAGTGAGCTTGCTCTCATTGCAGAAACATCAGCCTGAGAGGAGGAAGAGGAGGAGTCCTTGAAACGCATCCTGTGACCAAGCTAGACCCAAGTGTGAGGCCACTGGTTGACCGGAATCTCCTGGAGTGAGGAAGCCAGGCAGTCTGTGTGTTTATACACCCACCGGCCGGCTCCACAGCAGTCCAGATGCTATGCACTGACTCTCATGCAACCTGCCTTTTAGACTTTTGATGTGATGCAACCTTGATCCCCTTTGATTTCATGTGCTACACAGTTCACCTTTGTGAGTAGTTTTCATTGTTCTGAATAAAGTTTATGAAGGCTTACTAAACTAGATGTGCTGCGCTGTCTCTCTCCCTTGCCTTTTCTTGTTTTACACAGAAACATTGGCCACTCAGCAGCGCCTAAGTGTGGTGTGTGGGAGTTAAAGGCCACCCTTTTGCCACCGCACATACACTACATTACCAAAAGTATTGGGACACCCACCTTTAAATGCCAATGAACTATAATGGCATCTCAGTCTTAGTCCGTAGGGTTCAACGTGGAGTTTGCCCACCCTTTGCAGTTATAACAGCTTTAAATCTTCTGGGAAGGCTGTCCACAAGGTTAGGAGTGTGTCTATTGGAATGTTTGACCATTCTTCCAGAAGCGCATTTGTGAGGTCAGGCATCGCTCATCCATGTCTTTATGGACCTTGCTTTGTGCATTGGCCTAGTTCATTTGGTGGGGGGGGGGGGAGATTATGGCGTGGATTTTTTTTTTCAGGGGTTGGGGTTGGGCTTGGCCCCTTAGTTCCAGTGAAGTGAACTCTTAAGGCGTCAGCATACCAAGACATTTTGGACAATTTCATGCTCCCAACTTGTGGGAACAGTTTGGGGATGGCCCCCTTCCTGTTCCAACATGACTGCGCACCAGTGCACAATGCAGGGTCCATAAAGAAATGGATGAGCAGGTTTGGGGAGGAGGAACTTGACTGGTCTGTACAGAGTCCTGACCTCAACCTGATAGAATACTTCTGGGATGAATTAGAGTGTAGACTGCGAGCCAGGCCTTCTCGTCCACATCAGTGCCTAACCTCACAAATGCACTTCTGAAAGAATGGTCAAACATTATCATAGACACACTCCTAAACCTTGTGGACAGCCTTCCCAGAAGAGTTGAAGCTGTTATAGCTGCAAAGGGTGGACCAACTCAATAAGAGCCCTATGGCAATGTTTTTTGGGCAGTGAAGGACCAAACCGGCACCACATCCAATTAACTTGAACAGATATAAAATGCAACCATCAGGACTTTTAAGGTGCCATGTAAAGAAATGTTCTACTGTAGAAAAAATTCAATAAATATTTATTTTTTCATGGTTAAAAATGATAAAATGTATCACATCAGATATGTAATTCATACAAACAATGCAGCTACTTTTGCTCTACATGTTTCGCCCAAATGAGCTTCTTCAGGAGCTTTAAGGGTGCTGCATGAAGTGGATACTACAAGTGAAAAACGTAAACCTATATAAATATTTACAAATTACACAATAATACATTATTATTACATTTACTTTTACTGTATTAAGATACAGACAAATGGTAAATATTGAAATCAAAACGATTGACCTACCGGATGCTTTAAAATTCAAAACCAAATGAGATTTAGTGCACGATTACAATTCATATAGATGACAGACTAATGGGATATAGTATGACCATAGGGGAGGGACACAGAATCACCTAAAGATATATGAAAATAGAGTTCTTTTGAGAACAGCGATCAAAAATAGGTTTGATTTCACTATTAAGACAAATTCACTGAGTAAACAGTATTCCCCTTGATTTTAGTATATTGTGTTTGGACCAATTGGTTCACCTTTACCCTATTGGAAAGGATGTTTAAGCCAGTGGGAAATTGTGAAAAGGGGAAACAGTAATAATAGAGCTGGATGGTAGGCCAGATGGAAAAACTGCCGAAAGAACCTTCCGCTAAGAGGGGGGGTGGGAGGGGTCTGTTTATTGTTGACCTTGAATCCAAAGTCATCCCCAAAATATCTAAAAGAAAAGTACAGACAATATAATTGAAAATATTATCTCTTGGTGATATCAAAAATAGTACACCAGAGAGATGGAGGTGTTTGAAATGGGTCTCTAGTGTCTGCCCCCAGACTGGAAAATGAATAAATCACTGCCCCCTCATGGAGAAAGACACCAAGTCCATACCTGCTTTCCCTCCCTAAATGGGAAACAATAGATGGTACTTTGGTTCTCACCTGTCATGCAGAGAGTCCGTAATTCCATTGAACCCTATGGACTAAGACGCCATTAAAGTTCATGTGCATGTAAAGGCAGGCGTCCCAATACTTTTGGTAATATAGTGTATGTGTTGTGCGGGCAGTAACAGGTTAAAAAATGTCAATGCTATTGGGCATTGCATAATATATAGTATATATTTGATCTTTCTATGCTGGTTTTAGCTCACTACCTTGCTTTATTTTATTCTTTGAAACTCTAAAGTATTATTACAAAAATTATTTTTACAAGCATATGATTATTAATAATATGAGCAATTACATTATAAGAACTTTTTTTAGGTTTTCAAATTAGCAGCTGTATTAAAGTGAACCTTGTCTATCTCAGCAAAGAGCCATATATGACTGTACATTAAAGTCATCAGTATGTCCCATAACAGAAGGAGGTATGTTTTCTCCTAGTTAAACACTTCAGCGCTGACAAAAAAGCAGAAGAGTTAAACATACAAGAAAAGTACACATACCCCCTGAACTTGTTCCCTAAATGCCAGAGTTTTGCCAAGCCCTACCAGTGAGAAGAAAGCAAATGAAAGTGCCTTTTTTTCTCCTTTCCTTTTCTCTATCTTTTTTTTTTTTTTCTAACTCCCTCTCTTTCTTTGTTAAGTTAGTGCTCACACAAAGCAGCTTTGTGGCTTTTCCAGACTTGTCACAGCCGTCAGTCGGGATAAGGAAAACGATATTGTTTCCAGTACTTGAGTTCCTTCCGTGCTGACATGTGCCACTCGATGAGGATGATAAATGCCTCCCTCATTAGCTTGGGGTGTGGGATTACTGGCTGACAACACATTAATCACCAGCTTCGGTGGCAGACTGACGAGCAATAGACATTGTTAACAAAACTTTTCTAATATGTCACTCTTCTGTCTGGCAGGCAATAATCAATCACTCAGATTGGCAGCCCTGATAAATCATACTATTTATACTCTATGTAATGAAAGATCTTTCCCACATCCTGTCATTTTTTTTTTTTTTCTTGACGATGGGCGCACAGTTTTCATTTGCAACCCTTGGCATGGAACGAGTTAATGGCCTTACTGGGCCCAAAACAAAGTTTTCCTTTCCTAAATCATAGTGTGCACTGCTAGGTTACTGTGCTTAGCCAAGTAAGTATCTCTGTTCAATACAAGGTCTCCGCACTAACACAGAAGAGGGTGACTCCACAGGATTATATTAGGTACCCATTTATACCAGCCAAACCTTACCACCAATGTGCCATGTTTTTCAGCATACTGTATGCATCCCCACTAGCACGTTTGTTTATTTCCTAAACCCCCATTGTGCATATGATTTTCAGATGGAAATCTGAAAGATATATCTGCTACCTTTTTTAAGAAATAGAAATATCTCCTAAGTATTTCAGATAGATGCTGTGGTATACATTACATCTGGAGCTGGTGTGTATTCTTGTTTTTCTACGTTACCTCTTATTGCCTGTTTGCTTCCTTGTAAATGTGCACAGTGCAGCTTTTCTTGTGCTTTCTACATGTGCAGCCAAGTTCATACAACTTCATACTTTAAAATATGAATGTAAACATCTATTATTAGTTTACTATGCTTTAAATTGAAACCCCTTTTTTATAGCATACATTGCAATGTAAGGCATTCTGCCTTTAAATCTGAGACAGGAAATTATAATTAAAGCCCAAGTCCAGCCCAAAAATTATTCAGTTTTTATATAGCAGCAGAGTTAGTCGTTGTCAGGTTTTTATGGCTGTCTGTATACTGGTTCGGGAGACTTCCTTTCAGGGCAGAAAGGGATAGGAAAGGTCTCAAATGGGAAGGTGCAAACATATATTTTTAGTAGAATGTGAAATAAGTAGAACTTTTTTGTTGTTGTTTATTTCTCTGTCATTTTCTGCACCAGTTGATAATTGTTCTCTCCATTTCCTGTACTGGCTTACAGGAGCAGGAAATGGGGGTAACTCTCCTCAATATAGGTCACCGACTGAAATAAAAAACAAACAGAAAGCATGGTGTAGTGCAGGGATATGCAATTAGCGGACCTCCAGGTGTTGCAGAACTACAAGTCCCATGAGGCATAGCAAGAATCTGACAGCCACAAGCATGACACCCAGAGGCAGAGGCATGATGGGACTTGTAGTTTTGCAACAGCTGGAGGTCCGCTAATTGCATAACCCTGGTGTAGTGGTTGGAGTTAAGCTTTAATGGCTGTTATATAGTAGGATAGCCTAAAAATTCAAATCAGCTCCACATCCTAACTGGGTGCTTTGTTTTTTTTTGTTTTTTTTTTTGTACGGGGTAGGAGGCTGTTCAGCTGGCTTGTTGCTGTGATGCCTGTGGAAATCAGATTGGTTGTTTTGGACCTGTGTGCCTCCTTGTAAATAAATGTGCACAGTACAGCTTTTCTTTTGCTTTCTACATATGCAGCCAAGTTTATACAACGTCATGCTTTAAAACATGAATGTAAAAATGTATTATTAGTTTAATGTGCTTTAAATCGAAACCCCATTTTTATAGCATACATTGCAATGTAAGGCATTCTGCCTTTAAATCTGAGACAGGAAATTAAAGCCCAACTCCAGGCCAAAAAAGGAATCTGTTTTTAGATATAGCAGCAGAGTTAAGCATTGCCAGGTTTTTTAGTAGAATGTTGGAATAAGTAGAACTTTTTTGTTGTTGTTTATTTCTCTATGTCATTTTCTGCACCAGTTGATAATTGTTCTCTCCATTTCCTGTACTGGCTTACAGGAACAGGAAATGGGGGTAATTCTCCCCAATGTAGGTCATAGACTGAAATGAAAAAAGGGAACAGAAAGCATGGTGTAGTTGTTGTTGGAGTTAAGCTTTAATGGCTGTTATATAGTAGGATAGCTTAACAATTCAAATCAGCTCCACATCCTGAGGCTGGGTTCACACTGGAACCCTCAGCGGCTCCCAGCAGGGGTCCGGTGCATGCTGGTTCACAGTTTCAGGTCAGATTTCAGTCCGAATTTTGCACAGCGTCTTTGTGCAATTAGCACCGGACCTGCTGCGGAGATCTGTGAACCGGCTCCATAGCGAGGCGGTCACAATCTCCTGCTATGTGAATTGAATGCGGAGAAAACTGCATCCAATTTGCATAGGTGTGAACCCAGCCTAAATGGGTGCTTTATTTTTTTTGTAAGGGGTAGGAGGCTGTTCAGCTGGCTTGTTGCTGTGATGCCTGTGGGAATCAGATTTGTTGTTTTGGACCATGCTGACTAGAGGTGACCAGCCAGGAAGGCTTCTTGTACAGTTTGATTTAACTTGTGACGCACACCATGCACCTTACCTGAAGAACGTTTGCCATATTTTATCAGATTAACCAACTTAAATGTGCAATAGGCGTATGTGCTGTTTGATAGAGATAGAAAGATTGGGGTTTACTAGTGGCTGGCCATTCCTTCAAAATAGGTCTAAGGACATGTGCACTCCTCTCTTCTGCTATGTTACTTTTGAAGAGTTGTGCTGAAAATGTGTACTAGTAAATTGTGCAGGTTACAAATAAAAGTTGAGAAAATGCATCTTACCTAACACAGACATCTTTGTCTTATGTATGCAGTGTGCACATAATGAAGCAAAATCTGTAGATGTTGTCCTTATGTGGTTATGCTCCCTAAAATGGATTGTTTTTTGTGCCATGATCTTTAATACTGGCCATACACTATACGAAAAATCGGCCAAAATTCGGTCATTTGGACAGTTTGTTTGTTTTTCGGCCAGTTAATGGGCACAAATCAGTAATCGGTTGGTACATTTTTGAGCCAAAAAAATGAAGGACAAGTTTGGAAATTTTCTGCCAAACAAACGATAAATTGAAAGGTTAATGTGTTTCTTGCCCAAACTGTTTGCATTAGGTATATGTAAAAAAACAAACACAAAACGGATTCATTTATGTCCGTTTGCTCTCATGGCTGAGTGTTTGTCTTTCGAAAATTGGTTAGAATGATTTTTTGTATAGTGTATGGCAGCATACGTCTTCAGATTCCGATCACATTGCAGTCCAGCTGTTTAAAAACATTTTATTTATTTGTATTAATTAACCAGTTTAAAGATCTTTGAACTACAGACTGGGTTTATAGTTGTAAAATGTGACAGCCTTTGAAATACTGTACCAGATCAGAGCTAATAACTGTAAAGTCAGATCATTGAAAGGTAACACAAAGAACAGCACTTATTTACTTCTTGGTTATATGTTACTGACAATGCTTTGGCTCTCATGGGAAGCTGTGTGTTGCCACAGGTCATGTGACAAAAAGGGGACAAGGTCCGTAACAGGATATAGGCAGCCCTTGTTTCTTTAACAGTTCTGTCTGTTATATGATTAATGTCCCTGCAGGCTCTCAGTGGGTCAGGTGAGGGCCTGTCACTACAGCTGCAAATGACACTTCCAGCAGATGTTACACCTCACACTTGTTTTACTGTCATCTCTAAATAAGAGAACTTGGAGTGTGTAAAGATAAATAATGGCCTGGCCTCATGTGCACACGTTTCTGTGTAACAATGCAATTTCTTAGGTTGCAGCCATGTGTACATAATTTAATAATATCCTACTATAATTAGGACTGTCTGCTGGATAGCAGTTAGGGCTTAGAATGCATCTACTTATTTAGATTGTATGCAGAAGCCTTTTTATATTCTACACCTATTTATTACTTGAAGTGTTACTAAACCCAGGACCCTGCATTCACTATATCTGGTCTCCCACAGTACACAGAACATGGAAATGCAATTATTGTAGTAAATGTAAACTGCTAAATACCTTTTCTCGTCAGCAGTATATAGCAGTCTTATGACTTCTATCAGTGTCTGGTTAAAGCTTGTAGGAGAAGTTTTTGCTCTACTCTGACTGTCCTATGAGGTAGCAGGACCCCTGAACCCCTCTCTAGACAGTGCTGATTGGCCCTGTGCTGATCCAATGCACCCTCCGAAAAAAAAAAAAAATTCTAGCAATGCACACCAAAATGTCCAGAGTGATTCCAAAGGCCCTGCCTTATCATGAGATTGATTGGGGACAGTGGAAGAAGGGGAGGATCAGAGAAGACAGCCTTTTTACACCATGTGGAGGATTAACCTCTTAGGTTCCACAGTGAGTATAACACGCATTCTTTACTGCATATACAGACTGATTTTACTGTTGTGGGTTTAGTAACACTTTAAGGATTATCTGTATGTAGCACCGGCATGCTTCACACCTTTGATTATAAGTTACATACCTAGAACCTTCACATCAGTCCATGACTAGCTGACGCTTGTAGTCCAATGCAGCTACTCCAGATGTACATATGTGCACACAGAAACATGCACACATTCTAAGGCCAATTTGTTGATATTTGTGGGAAAATGGGAAAAAAAAACATGAAATGACTAAAGGTTCCCAACTGCATATGATCCCGGAACCTCAGAGCCGCATTCAAAAGCGCTCATCCTCTTTCTTACTCCTAAGGCCTCATGCACATAGGACGTTTTAAAAATGTCAGCGCTACAGCAGCGCTAAAAATGCGCGTTTTGCCATTCGCATTTAGCCGCGTTTGCGGTTCTTACATTGAAAACACTCTATATAATGTAAAAACGCCTATAAATGTCAAACTCGACTAAACGCGGCTGACGTTTTTAGCCACGTTTAGCAGCGTTTTTGCACATTTTTTGTTTTTACAGCTCCTGGAAGCACAGGCTGTCATTTTTTTCTACTGCTCCTAAATGCTTATGCCTCCAAATACCTCTGACTGTTTATACATGCATGGACATATAGGCTAACATGGAGGTGCATTTAAAAAAATGTCAAATGCCCCTAACAGCAGCTGTAAAAACATCCTGTGTGCATGAGGCCTTAAAGAGTCATTTTAAATCTCCATCCCCATTCCATGTTAATTTACAACCACTAAACCTAATGCTAAATTTACATTGCAATACATTTACATGCAGATTCATTGAGTGTAGAGCTGCAGAAAAGTATTTTTACTCAAACCGTGCGCATGTCTCCAAAAGTGATGTCTTACTTTGAGCACCTCTCCTAGGTCAAAGGCTGCATGCCAAAGATGAGATCCTAAAATGTGAATGAAGTAGTGGGTAATATGGCACAAATGTTCTCTCTCTTTGCTCTTTATTTCTTCTTAATTAGTCCCAGGAGTAAGCATTGATTTTGTAGCACTGGTAGCTAGCATCTGCTGGTATTGGACAGGTCATTCTGTCTGTGTCCTTCCCTCCTAAATACCCAGCAGGTGACATTTCTTGCAAGGGAAAAGGCACTAGCTCAATGTGACACTGGCTGTCTCTCCTGTCCCTCGACGGGCACAGATGGCTGGTCGAATGAAGACATCAAGCTAATAGGTACGTTGACAGCTCTCTGCAGTGCTGGAACTTTTCATGCTTAGAGAGAGAGAAAGAGATGGACAGACAGCATCAGTGCCAAGGCGTGTGGGCTCCGCTGAAGCAATGGCATATGGCCTGCTTCACAAGGAGCTTAGAGGCAGGAAAGAAATCAGTAGGTGACACAATGTGGGCCCAGCATGAAGGCATCTACTAACCAAGTCCCATTTGCTGTCAGGTTCTGCACAGGACATTGACGCTTGTACAAACACATTACTAATAACACTAAGCATTCGCATTATCATAATACATAAAACTTTATTCAATAATATTTTGAACACAAACACATTAAAGACAGTACAAACCTGTTTTCTAAATATGCTTTCAAACGTAACCTCTTAAGACATAATACACCGATATTTGTTTTTAATTTACTTTGCTTAAAGAGAATCTGTTACCTTTGAACAATACAAGAGTTTGAAAATTCAAACCTTAATTATTATAACAGTGCTGGCTTGCTCATGAAACATTTATATTTGCATTTTTATTTAACTTATGATTTCTGAGGATGACTCTGGAGTTGAGAACCAGATTGCAAGAGCCCCTCGATATCTGACCCTCCTTTTGCCAGACTTCATACTTATAACTTAGACTTCTGTGTGCATATCACTATATAATAACAGAGGCCAGTGTTTAAGACAAATGTAAACAACAAGGGCATCTATTATTTGATGGAAGAAGAAATGGTTGCACACCATGGCTGGTCCTGGTCCAGAGTCCTTTTATTGAATCTATCCCACCATGATACACACAGGACACTTGACAGGCTGCAAATGGTTGATGCGTTTAACACAAGAAAACTGTGCTTAATCATATTATGATTAAGCATAATTGAATATATTCAATATATTCAATAAAAGGACTCAGGATCAGGCATGGTGTGCAGCCATTTATTCTTCCATTGTATACTTCACGGAGGCGAGCCAGGGCGGCACCCACGTGTGGAATCTATTGGGCTTAATTATCTCACCTTGAGCTTCTTGTCTCTGTAGCCACGTGCGCCCTTGGGAGTAGCATTAGTTGTGGTTCACCTGATAGTTGCCCTCAATCCCACCATATCTCACACATCTGTAGACACTAACCAGACCGGCTCTTGTTTTTGTTGTTTTATTTAGGGGAAATAACTTGGATGGGGAAAAAGGGTGACTGTGGGATACCCCAGGAATTATTGCACATGACTTCCATATACAGTCCTGTATATGCACACATGCCCTACAGACTGTCCTTCTGCAGACTGTTACTCCTCACAACTCTCTCCAGCACTCAGCTTACTGACTGTTTCTCCTTACAGTTCTCTCTCTCCAGCACTATACTTGCAGACTATTGCTCCTTCACTTCTCTCTGGCACATCACTTGGTTTCCAGCATGAAAGGAAATTTATCAAGCTTCTTTACTCTTTTCTCTTCACCGCAGCTAGCACATGGCAAGGCCTACACTCTGTCAGCAGGACCTCCGGACCTCCCATTACAGGCCAGGGATCGCAGGACCCTGAATATGTAGCAAAGTACTTGGGTGCTAGCTGGACCTTTGATGGACTACAGGTAAACCAAAGAGAAAGTTGCTGCTCCAGGTGTTATGGCTCACACACTAGTTGGAAGCTTTAAAGTGCCTGCTGCGGCTCGCCCCACGTAAGTCCACCAATAGAAGAAAGAAGCGACACATCCAGATAATTTCCAGGCTTTATTTCGGGTCAAGGGCACTACAAATACCAGCAAGCAGTCCGTAGACGCATTTCACACACTAGTCGTGTGCTTAATCATTACCAAATGGCTATGATGATGATAAGGTAATGATTAAGCACATGACTGGTGTGTGAAACGTGTCTACGGACTGCTTGCTGGTATTTGTGGTGCCCTTGACCCAAATAAAGCCTGGAAATTATCTGGATGTGCCACTTCTTTCTTCTTTTGATGGACTACAACTTCCAGCCCATCCCTCTTCCAGGCCACCACACTGATCTGCTTTCCTCACAGTGACACTCCTTCCCCTGCCTGGCTCCCAAGGCTTCCACAGACTGTCCACTATTCCTCTCCCAGTCTGCTCCAGCACTTTTTCTTCCAGCTCCCAGGGTCTGTCACTCACTGACTCCAGTGGACTCTCAGTAGCACCTCTGCCGCTCTCCTGTTCCCTTGTGTGACTCCAGGAATTACCTCCACTCCTAGCTGCACCTGAACCTCCAGACCTCAAGGTCACCCCCCCCAGACTGGGGGCTCCCCCCTCCTGGGTAGAGGTCTCTGCTACATCTTCACACTTCCACCTCCAGCAACTCCTCCCCAACTGATCCAGCCCCGAGTATATGAGAAGTCCTGCCCCCTGCCAGTCCAGATTGGGGATTGGTCAGGGCTTCCCATGACACTCCAGATGATGACACCTCTTGTCCCACCTTCACTATGGAAAGTTCCAGTGCTTCCCAGAAGAAGGTAAGAGGGTCTAGTGACATCATCTGTTGGACTGCCCTAGTCCTACCTGAGACACTCCCCAAGCACAGATCAAAATATTTAGGCCTGCTCTTACACTCAGGCCTGACTAAATATTGCCTCTTCTGCAAAAAAACCTATGTCACAAAAACGCCTACACTATGGGGGTGCTACATCTCTTACTCTCCATGTATTATTTGATACCATTATGCACACTTAAGAGCTGGAAAATATCCTGTGGTATCAGCATAAGGTCAGGCATTGCTAATACAGTTTTTGAGACCTTGTTCCATGCGTAATAGGACTATAAGAGGAAGATTTGTGCCTCAAAATTTGACTCATGACACTTCTTGCCTAGAATGATAAGCAAAAAGTTATTTTCTCTTTAATAAAAGGTTTTGGTCTGTGTAAGGCTAAGTAGCATGCATATTATCCAGCTAATAACCTATCGTCATTATAAATGATTGTTCCAATAATGTGTGGTCTTGTGGCACTAGGAAAATAGGAAAAGAGCAGCCAACCCTTGCCAACAGTAGTGCTTGTCTGAAAAGTACTAAATGACCTGGTCAATAGCCCTTTTTGATTGAGACTGCTCAACTGCAGTATACCCACAAACATAATGATCATCTCCTGATTATTATTCATTCACGTGTACTTGAATATAACATACAGAAAAATTTCCCACATGTTTATTGGCTTTTATGATAAGTTACTGAATTTGTTTTGTTTTTTTTTTTTTCAATAAGAGTTTATTGTAAACGTAAAGATAATACAATCAATTTCACATCGTAACATCAAAACAGATACATAAGTATTCGATGTCTTTTTTTCATAGTCTGACATCAAATTTTTTCATATTCAAATACATCGGTTTATTTCCAAACTAGGTTAAATCCTTAAATCGTTAAATCGTTACTTCAGATATGTTAGTATCTTCTAGGGTGTTTCATTTCCCCTTTTGTTAAAGGAAATAGAAAAAAAAAAAAAAAAAAAAGGAAAGAAAAGGGTTTTAACATTTCAAATTTTTAATGTGTGGTGTTGTCTCAGAATTCGGTTCATGTTGAGGGGGTTAAAGTGGTTCATGTCATAACATCACTATAATCTTTTGACATTTTGAAGATGTACCACTTATCCCAAATTCTGTGATATTGATGTATGTTTTCTCTTTTAATAGCTAAAGTTTCTTCCATATCGTGTATTGTATTAATTTTTAGCATCCATTCTTTAATGGTTGGGATTTTGGATGTTCTCCAGTATAGTGGTATTAATGTCTTTGCTGCATTCAACATGTGTCTCATTAGAGATCTTTTATATTTCTTGTATGTCAGGTTGTTGATATGTAGTAGACATAGAGCCGCATCAAATTTAATATTTGTTTCAGTAATTTTAACTATCCAATCGGTGACCTCTTTCCAAAATTTCTGTATCTCAGGGCAAGACCACCAAATGTGAGCAAGAGTTCCAACTTCTTTATTGCATCTCCAGCATTTATCTGATTCTGTAATATTCCATCTTTTCAACTTCGTTGGTGTTATGTACCAATGATTCCGAATTTTGAAAGATGTTTCCTGCATTCTGGTGCTTATTGAGCATTTGTGTGTAAAAACACATGCCTTCTTCCATTGTGTTTCTGAAATTGTAATTTTTAGTTCTTTTTCCCACATTTGTTTATATTTGTCAGTGAATTCAGAGTTAGGCTGAGAGATCAGTTTATATATTAGTGAGGTAGCTCCTCTTATGGGTGCTTGGTCGTGGCATATCTTTTCAACATTTGTAAGGGGTCTTGCCATGAGATCTTTGTCTTTGTTGTTTCTAATGAAATTATGTATTTGTATGTAAGTCCACATGTTTAGAGAATCGTCTACTATTTTTGTTTGTAGTTGTTGTAGGGAAAGTAATTTATTGTTCCTCAGACAGTCTTATGCTAGTAAGTGTGTGTTTTTTTTTTGTTCTTAGGTGTTTTATTTTTTCAGAACCCGGTGGGAACTCAGGATTCCCTGCTATCGCTGTTAGTGGGCTAGTGATTGATGATATGTGATGAGATATAGCAGTTTTTTGAAATATTTTTAAGGTTGTACTTATTAATGGATGGTTTCTAATCTTGTGAGGGAAGAATCTGGGTTTCGTCCAGGGTAGAAATTTTGTGGCTATGTTAGGGTCTGAAACTTCCAGGTTGACCCAGTCTTTGATATCTGAGTGGCAATGCCAATCGATCACCCTTGTGATGTGTGTTGCATAATAATATTTTTTGAAATCTGGAAGGCCTATACCTCCTTTATCTTTGGGTAATTTAAGCTGTTTTAATTGAATTCTGGATCTTTTATGAGCCCATAGGAAGTTTGATTTGGCTTTAGTGAGTTTTCTGAAGAAGTATTGGGGTATATCAATCGGGAGTGCATGAAACATATAGAGTAGTCTGGGCAGTACAGTCATTTTTAATATGGCGGCTCTTCCAAACCAAGAGAATTGTTTTTGATTCCATTTCTTCAGATCGCTTTAAATTTTTTTAAGTATTGTGTGAAAATTGTGTTGGTAAAGGTCCTTAATTTA
>BLSH010323972.1:238886-256349 GCA_018402905.1 Glandirana rugosa | reverse complement strand
CCCCAATACCCCCCCCCCCCCCCTCAGTGTAATTGTGGGAACAGCCATTTTGAATCTTTATCTGCATCTGTTTTAATGTATGGAGCAATGTCAAGAACTCATGTCCATATGAAGTTTTCTGCTTTACAGTCAGAAATGTAAATAGGAAGACTGAAACTTTAATTTCACTGCTGATATCTAATTAATAGCGGTATACATTTGAAAAGATAAAGCAACGTACTGGTATGTCACTGCCGGATTTTTTGCCGCGCCCCCCATCCCCTGTTGACACTCGCTGTGATTGTACACCACAGGAGTTTGTCAGTAGGTCCCGGCCAATGATTCATGGCCGGGATCTGCTAATCGGCTGTGTCCAATCACAGCCCAGAGCCCTGGGATAAGAAACCAAGATATATTTTATAAAATGCAACACACAATGAACACTTGTTAGCCACACATTTAACCCCTTGATTACCCGAGATGTTAACCCCTTTCCAGCCAGTGTCATTAGTACAGTGATAATGTATAGTATTATCACTGATCACTGTATTAGTGTCACTGGTGATGTCAGTAGCAGTTAGTTCCCACCCAGTGTAAGTTAGTGTCAGATTGCCCGCTGCACTATCACAGTCCCACTATAAGGCACTCAGCACTGCCATAATTAGTATAAAAAAAATCCAGTATATATACCATAGTTTGTAGATGTTATAACTTTTACGCAAACCAATCAATACACACTTATTTTCAGTCTTTTTTTGTTCATATAATGAAAAACAAAAAATCCAATGGCGATCAAATACCACCAAAAGAAAGCTATATTTGTGTGAAAAAAATAATTTAGATTGTGTTTGGGTACAGTGTTGCATGACTGAGCAATTACCAGTTAAAGTAGTGCAGTGCTAAATAACAAAAAGGGCCTATTCATGAAGGGTGTAAAACCTTTCGGAGCAGAGGTGGATTTAAATATTTTCTACAACAGTGTGAGCTCTCTTCACACATTACAGGTTCACTTTAATAGATAAACCAGAGTTCTGTCATCTCTGGTCCCTCTCTTACTTGCACAGACTATAGATGACCTTTACATCTCATTAATATTATTCATTCTACTGTTAGCCAGACTGCACTAAATGTTTTTCCGCTACTATGACCAAAGCAGATTGTTTAAAAGCTAGTATTTGCTGTTGCTTAGAAATGCCATTCATGTGACTCGGACGAGGCAACAGGCCACCTATAGACTGAGGAGTTTCAAGTGGTGGTGGTGAGGCAGAGGTTGGTGTGGCTATTTTGAAGGGTCCAGCATCACTGAAAGCTGTGGGACAATACCGTTAAAGGTGCCATCTGGCATCTTATAGAACCTACTATGCACTTCTGAACTTAGCTCATCATGTTTTGTGAAAACAAAGGACTTGCATTGCTACACACTCAGAGGAATAGTATCTGTAAAGATGAGCTCTGCCAGCTGGTTGGTGGTGCCAGTGTTGCAGGGTATACCTGTTAACAGGTTATATTCCATTAACTGCTGCTATGATTAGAGGAAGACACAACAAGGAGATACCTATGGGGTCTCCATCAATTTCCCTCTGACATGCGCTATGTGATTGATGAGCTTGCCTAGGGCGCTGAAGTTTACTCTTTCATCCGTTCATAATTTATACATCTTATGCTTGCCAGAACAAAAGATGGCCCAGTAACTGAAAGAGTATAACAAAGCAGTCTGGACTAGATTTTAATTTAACTGTATTTGGACAGAGGATGAGAAAGTGAGTAGTTTGAGCCTCACTGAAGGGGTGTTGGCTTATAAAAAAAAAGTATATTAGAAAACATTTTAACTATGGGTACACTTTTAATTATACTGTTGTTCCGTGTTCAAAGATATACAACCTTTGCATGTTGTTAGATAACATGTTTCTGGCAAGCAGAGTGTTAAGTTCCCTCAGTTGCATGTGTTCCCTTTGTAGGGATGTTCTGGATACTTTGCAAACTCTCAGCCAGCAGGTCTGTTTTACATTGTGTTGTTGGAATGCTGGACAGGATTTATATCAACACAAGGAAAGCTAATTTATCATATTTTCATCCATCTCTTTTCATTTGTGATGAGGGATGAGGAAGTGGTGCATTATTGTTACGCTAACTTTGATTGAACTGCTTCCAACACTGAGATCTTTCCTGACACCCCCTCCTTTCCAAACTGTCATACCTGTTTTGTGTCATCATGGTAACTACATAACTCTGCTTTTTTAAGGGCATGCACTGAGTAGGCAATGGAAACATCTGTCATGCATGAAATAACACCAGGTAGCCATGTGGTGGCCCTGGGACAGGGTGGATAATGTGTGGTTGGAGCCTACAGGGAACTGTACCACATACAGATCTTTGTCATAGTTCAGATTATGAAAGGACATCCTGATAATCTCACAAACAAAACAAGATTTTTCATCTTTTAAAATATTGCAAAGAAGCATTCACATATCCATATATTTCTTAATTCCTTAAACAGAATCTTTCATTAGATTGTAATTAAAGAGGAACTCCAGCAGGCTCCGTTTGCTTCTCACTGTAAAACGGCACAAGAGTTTTTTAGTGAAGTAATATAGAAAAGATGGATGTGGGTGCTCTGTGGATCCAGATGTGGGACAAGTAAATGTAGCCCTGGAATCTGATGTTCTGCTGCACAGTGATTTTCCAGAAATTGGGGGTAAATGTATGTTTGGGAGAAGCAAACTGCAAATCTTCACACACACTGCACAGAAACATATACAGTACTCAGTAGTATAGAAAGTGTTCTAACTTGCTTGAGTGGAAGCACATCAGTGCTTGGTTAAATGACTCTGCTATAAATGTGCAGCTCACATTTCTCAGTGCTTGTGCAATCATATTTTATTATCTCCATCGAAGATGGCCACATTAAATAACTGCTATGTGGTTTTTGTAAAAAATACACCTTCTTGCTGAAAAATATGTTTACCATTGAAGGGATTTTCCTATATGGTTACATCCTCAGCATATCATATATGAGATGATCAGAATCTAGTAAAACAACTGGTAAAATTAATCAACAGAAGCGTTTCTTCTTGAGCTTCAATGGCAAGTACACTTTCACACAAGGTATAGTTGTGGGTGGGTCTTAGGTGCTCTAGTGAGGTACACTAGAACTACATTCACTAATTGCCTAGGTTCTAGGCAGGAGTTTACGTCCATGCCAAAATCAACATTAAGGCATAGATTGTAAGCTCTAACGAGCAGGGCCCTCTGATTCCTACTGTATTGAATTGCACTGTAACTGTACTGTCTGCCCTTATGTTGTAAAGCGCTGCGCTATATAAATCTTGTATAATAATAATAATAATAATAATGAATGACAATAACTCCAGACCTAGAGCCAAGCCACAACGAACACAGTTAACCCTCTATTAACTCATGGTTAACTGACTGTACTGTTAACCCCTTCAGATCTGCGCTATAGCCGAAGTACGGCTCCAGTGCAGATCTGAACTTCCGGGTGGACGTCCATGGACGTCCTGCCCTTGTGCGTGCTCCTGGCGCGCACACACAGGCGGTGGCGCCACGCGCGTGGCCGCCGCACTCTCCGTGGGCGTGCCCGTGAGTCCCGCGATTGCCTGACAGAGCTGCAGAACGGGGAACCGCCAATGTAAACACGGCGGTTCTCTGTTCTGGGATAGGGGGAATGACAGATCTACTGATCCCTGTCACTGGGATCAGTTAGATCTGTTCTGTCCCGGTCCAGCCCCGCACCCACAGTTAGAACACACTCAGGGAACACAGTTAACCCCTTCACTGCCCCCTTAGTGTTAACTCCTTCACTGCCAATGACATTTATACAGTAATCTGTTGCTATTTACATTTCTGATCACTGTATTAATGTCATTGGTCCCAAAAAAGTGTAAAAAATGTCTGACATGTCGCCCCAATATCGCAGTCCCGATAAAAATCGCAGATCGCCGCCATTACTAGTAAAAAATAAATAATAAAAACGCCATTAATCAATTTCCATAGTTTGTAGACGCTATAACTTTTGCGCAAACTAATCAATATACGCCGATTGCAATTTTTTTTTACCAAAAATATGTAGAAGAATATAAACTGGCCAAACCCGATGAATAATTTTTTTTTTTTTTTTTTTTTTAATTTGTACTATAACAAAAAGTAAAAAATATTGTTCTTTTTTCAAAATCGTTGCTCTTTGTTTATAGCGGCGATCAGAAATGACGCAGAGGTGATCAAATACCACCAAAAGAAAGCTCTATTTGTGGAAAAAAATGATCTAAATTTTGTTTGGGTACAACGTCGCACGACCGTGCAATTGTCATTCAAATTGTGACAGCGCTGAAAGCCAAAAATTGGTCTGGGCAGGAGGGGGGTTTAAGAGCCCAGTAAGCAAGTGGTTAACACTAAGCACACTAGACACCACTACAGTTAGAAAACACCAACTCCCAGGGTTGCAGCACTTAGAAACTGGTGCTGCAGAAACTGCATCGGCATCCACCAACCCAACAATACCTGTCACCTCACTCCAAGGTTACCAGTTGATACAGGAAATGAACCTCACTCTGTAACTACATGTTCTCTCTCTCTCTCTCTCTCTCTCTCTCTCTCTCTCAGGGGCCCCTCTACATCTCTCCTGTGACACCCAGGCTAGCTTCCTAGGCACTCTGTACTGCAGGTTCTGTCCCAAAATGCAGAAAGATTAACTGACACCCTATGCCAAGTCACTCATTCCCTGGCTGGCTGCATTAAGCTATGATACATGTATGGTTGTTCCTAGCAACGGCTATATGGCTAGGGTTGCCACCTGTCCCGGATTCACCTGGACAGTTCGGGTTTTGAATCATGTGTCCAGGTTTCAGTCAACCTGAAACTCGGACACATTATTCAGACAGGAATGTGGCTTGGAACAGAGCTTGACAGGAGGGTGAGGGGACACTATGTGTGCTGTATTACTATTCTTTTTAGAGTGCCCAGAGGTGTCCAAGGTCTGTTACAATTCTATAATGTATACTAAAAACAAAATGTATTGTGTGCCGCTAAAGTGTTCGGGTTTGGCTTGAAGAAAAAGTGGCAACCCTATATATGGCCTACACTAGACTGCAAACTACATACTAAAGTGTACTCTATCTACTCTAACCTACAGTCCCCTTGTTACAAGCCTTATTCTTTGGATACGGCATACAATACACCACTGAAGAAGCGACTTCAGATCATAAATTAAACAGTTAACAGCAATTTTACTGAAGAAAGGCAACATACAAGATCAGATATGATCAGGCAGCTTCTCACATGAATTCCTGTAAAAAGGTGCTTTAGTGCCCACAGGGTAATTCCTTAGTATCCATTAAAGGCAGAGTCCATGATTGGTCATTAATCCAAAGTCCATATAGTGGATTATTTCACAAAAATCATTAATAGGCTATAAGTCCAATATGGGTAGTTAAGAGTCCTCAGGCTCTCAGTCATTCAGGGAGCCCTAAATGGCTCTCCAGCTGGGGTGCCATCAAGCAGCATAACAGCCCATATCTTGTCAGCATTTCCAGCACTCTCTACATTGTAACCATTTCACATGAAGGACAGCAGCCTTGACCCAGATAACTGAAGAACAAAAGTCAGCATAGAAAAAAACATTAACACTTATGTAGGCATCTGCCTACAGACTTACCTTGCCCCCCTCTTTTCCCCACAGCTGCTTACTTATTAGGTTATTTCAGCCTCCTACCTTAAAGTTTGCATCCTACTGGCCTAGATATTCTTCCTGTAATCTGCACCCGCAATGTCTATTCCCATATACTTTTATGGGGCTATCTCCCAATGGTTTCCTTGGGAGTCAGAAATAAACAGAATGACTATGCTTTGTGTAAAAGTATACTTACCCTTTCTGATAGACATGATGTTGTATTGGTGCAGTTGGTTACAAACACAGTATGGCTCTTACTAAGTCTCAAAGAGCTGGGCAGGCACAGGCAATATATTATTCTGAGTACATGTTGTAGGACAGTGGTTTCCAAGCTGCGACCAGTGGGCCAGTTGCAGCTCTGTCTAGCCTTTTTTGGTGCTTGGGGCACTATTCCTCCTGCTATTATAAGGCACTATTCCTCCCACTGATACCAATGATAAGCCACTATTGCTTTCACTGACATCAATGATGGGACACTATTCCTCCCACTGACACCAACAATGGAGGACTATTTCTTCCACACTGACACCGTCAATAGGGCACTATTCCTCTCACTGACACCAATGATGAGGCACTATTCATCTCACTGTTATGAACAAATTAAATAGAAATATGATTGAATGTGACTTCCGCACTACACCAATTATATAAACCACAGATACTTAAATAAAGGTGATATAACAACTGTGCTTCTATTTGAATAGAATGTGTTTTATATATGAGGGGTGCTGCTCACATATCTATACATTCCCACACTGTGTAGTTATAGCAAAAAAAAAAAAAAAAATATATATATATATAATACAGTATCTCACAAAAATGAGTACACCCCTAACATTTTTGTAAATATTTTATTATATCTTTTCATGTGACAACACTGAAGAAATGACACTTTGCTATAATGTAAAGTAGTGAGTGTACAGCTTGTATAACAGTGTTAATTTGCTGTCCCCTCAAAATAACTCAACACACAGCCATTAATGTCTAAACTGTTGGCAGCAAAAGTGAGTAAACCCCTAAGTGAAAATGTCCAAATTGGGTCCAAAGAGTCAATATTTTCTGTGGCCACCATTATTTTCCAATACTACTTTATCCCTCTTGGGCATGGAGTTCACCAGAGCTTCACAGGTTGCCACTGGAGTCCTCTTCCACTCCTCCATGACGACATCACAGAGCTGGTGGATGTTAGAGACCTTGTGCTCCTCCACCTTCCATTTGAGGATGCCCCACAGATGCTCAATAGTGTTTAGGTCTGGAGACATGCTTGGCCAGTCTATCACCTTAACCCTCAGCTACTTTAGCACGGCAGTGATCGTCTTGGAGGTGTGTTTGAGGCCAATATTATGTTGGAATACTGCCCTGCGGCCCAGTCTCTGAAGGGAGGGGATCATGCTCTATTTCAGTATGTCACAGTACATGTTGGCATTCATGATTCCCTCAATGAACTGTAGCTCCCCAGTGCTGGCAGCACTCATGCAACCCCAGACCATGACACTCCCACCACCATGCTTGACTGTAGGCAAGACACACTTGTCTTTGTAGTCCTCACCTGGTTGCCACCACACACACTTGACACCATCTGAATCAAATAAGCTTATCTTGGTCTCATCAGACCACAGGACATGGTTCCAGTAATCCATGTCCTTAGTCTGCTTGTCTTCAGCTAAATGGTTGCGTGCTTTCTTCTGCATCATCTTTAAAAGAGGCTTCCTTCTGGGAAGACAGCCATGCAGACCAATTTGATGCAGTGTGTGGCGTATGGTCTGAGCACTGACAGGCTGATCCCCCACCCCTTCAAACTCTGCAGCAATGCTGGCAGCTCTCATACGTCTATTTCCCAAAGACAACCTCTGGTTATGACGCTGAGCACGTGCACGCAACTTCTTTGGTCGACCATGGCGAGGCCTGATCTGAGTGGAACCTGTCCTGTTAAACTGCTGTATGGTCTTGGCCACTGTGTTGCAGCTCAGTTTCAGGGACTTGGCAATCTTTGCCATGAGGTGCCATGTTGAACTTCCAGTGACCAGCATGAGAGCGATAACACCAAATTTAACACACCTGCTCCCCATTCACATCCAAGACCTTGTTACACTAATGAGTCACATGACATCGGGGAGGGAAAATGGATAATTGGGCCAAATTTGGACATTTTCACTTAGAGGTGTACTTACTTTTGTTGCTAGTGTTTTAGACATTAATGGCTGTGTGTTGAGTTATTTTGAGGGGACAGCCAATTTACACTGTTATACAACCTGTACACTCACTACTTTACATTGTAGCAAAGTGTAATTTCTTCAGTGTTGTCACATGAAAAGATATAATGAAATATTTACAAAAATGTGACGGGTGCTCTCACTTTTGTGAGATACTGTATATTGTAGCAATATGAAAGGCGAGGTGATCGATGGACACTATGTTTCACCTTGCATGCGTTCACTTGCAGGAAACTAAGGTGGAAACCAGTCTGGGTTTTACCAGCCATCTTGGCAGGGTGGGTCCTGGACCAGATTCTGCGGTCCACTTGTATCCTTCAACAAGTTGTATAAAGGAAGCAGGTCTGGATCAGATGATTGCTCTGGCCTGAGACTCAGGAGCCATCAAGCCTGAGAGAACTGATGAACTGATCTTTGCTTTGTGACTGAAACAAAAGATTTACATTATCTTCATTTTGTGGGTGACTGGGAGAAGCCCTTCACCTCTGAGTTAGGCAACTGGAAATGTTTAGTTAGTGCCTGGATGGCAAGGATTTATTTTCTATTTTGTTTATTTGATTTACCTGCAACCTTTTAAATAAATCTGGCTAAAAGTCAGATTTTAAGAAAACCTGCCGTTTGGACTACCTTTTTCCCAGGGAAGGTGATCCCCATTGAGCTAACCCCGTTAGATACTATATATACACACACAGTATCTCACAAAGGTGAGTACACCCCCTCACATTTTTGTAAATATTTTATTTTATCTTTTCCCGTGACAACACTGAAGAAATGACACTTTGCTACAAGGTAAAGTAGTCAGTGTACGGCTTGTATAACAGTGTAAATTTGCTGTCCCCTCATAATAATTCAACACACAGCCATTAATGTCTAAACTGCTGGCAACAAAAGTGAGTACACCCCTAAGTGAAAATGTCCAAACTGGGGGGTGTGGCTGGGATGTGAAAGAAGACAGACGTGCAGCACCTCAGCTCCGATCCTCACAGCATTCTACCATTCCATCTGGGCATCGTAATGTCTTCTCTCAGGCACTTACCTCTCCCGCTGAGTCCCTGGCGGCTGCAATCTTTCTCTCTGGGCTCCCCGAATGTCACAGAGCACACCATGCATTACTAGATCCCAGGCTGCTACCTCTCAATCTACTCCTGCAGTGTCCATCTTGCACACGCAGCCTAAGACCATGACGGCCACAACACAGACAACTCCTGGGGCTCCAGTGATTGACAGCCCTACTGGTGCAGAGATCCTGGCAGCGATCAATGCCACTAGAGCGTAACTAAATGGGAAAATTGACTTTTTAACCACTGATATCAGCTTGATAAGGCAGTATTTGGATAAGTTCCGCTGTCCTCAAGTTGTAAAGTGATGCGTAAACTGTTGGTGCTTTATAGATCCTGTATAATATTACCTAGAACCGCCTTTGCCGCAATAATGTGCAGATTCTGGGCTTACCGGAGCAGACGGAAGGTACCAAACTGGCAGAGTTTGCTGAGACCTTTCTGGCACAATTGCTCGACCTACAGAACCTCCCTCCTACGTTTGTGGTGGAGAGAGCCCACTGAGTGCCCCCCGTTCCACCGATTCCTGGGGCCCGGGCAAGAACTTTTCTACTGTGTCTGCTGAATTACAGGGATCGAGACAGGATCCAGGAACAAGCCTGATCTCCAATATGGGAACTCAAAAATCCTACCCTTCCTGCATTATTCGCCAGAAATTCAGCACCATCGAAGATCCTTTATTGAGGTCCACAGGTGTTTGCAGGAAACAGTAGGCTTCGTGTGGTGGATGGAGATCGTGCACGGTTCTTGAAATCGCAGGAGGCGGCTTCCACCTGGCTGGATGCTTGGTAAGATTCAACTTGCTTTGCTTGCTCAAAAGATGCCCTGCTGACAGTGTTGTTGTTGTTCTTCTATCAAGTTTGCCAAGTTTACCTGTTGTAACAGCTTCAGAAATCCTCCTTTGTTATCCATAAGGCTCTACCTCCTGTTTACTCACCAAGGGAACTGCTCTTATGCGCTCATGGTTTCATACTTCTGTCCCAGCATGTATGTTGTTAAGACTGGCAAAAGTGCCTACATGTATCCTGACCTGTTGAAGACCTACAGTGCTGGAGCTGAGGGGTATACCTTCCCTTAAGTTGATTCCCCACTTTTACATTGTTACAGACTAAAACCCACTGCCATAGAATGCCATCTCTAAGTGGGTGGTTCACTGAATTTTGGTCCCTCCCCACCCCCCTTCCCACTGGACATAATGACTTGAGTGTGAGCAGTTATATTTCTGTTTAGTTCGTTCAGGGATTAAGTCCCTACCTGCTCTCTTCTTGTTTCTTAGGTGACCAGGTAGGGATAGGGTAGGCATGATAATGCCACAGTTAAGGGGGATTTATGTTACTATTTTTGTTGTTTTACTTTTTGTTGTTTTTACTGAAGAGTTGGTTTTGCTGGGCTATGGTGTTGCCTCAAACTCATTTTGCTACCTTTCAGATGTTCTCCTGTCACTGGGTTGCCAGCGCCCCACCCCAATCTCCCCCTCCCAACTATAGCCTCCAACGTCTTTGAAGAGCTACAAATTATATTGTGGAATGTTAGAGGCCTCAGCTCCAAATTTAAAGGTGCCTTGCTTTTTTGCTATCTCAAACTCTGGGCCCCTCATATAATCCTGCTTCAGGAGACGCATCTTATGGGCAGTAAAACTTTGCCTTATAGAAACCCTGGATCCCAAAAACCTTTCATGCAACTTACTCCAAGTATTCTAGGGGTGTCCTTATTAACAAACCACTGCCATGTGTGATTGACCAGATATATATACAAATCCATATGGCAAATATGTAATCATAATAATGACACTTTGGCAGCAAAATTATGTAATAGCAAATCTGTATGTACCTCCTCCTTTTACGTCTGATGTCTTATACTGTATACTATTGTAGAGGGGATTATTCCTTTTTGCCCAGCTAAATTGATCATAATGGCAGATTTAAACTTCACCCTTTCTGCTACCCTGGACAGACCCACACCAGTTAAACAGTTTTCAGGTGACCTTGCTGCCTGGGCTCAGGCGACGGGTCTCACGTATGGATCTAGCTTTTGCTAATCCTTTTTTGCTGATGGATGTGGTCTCTATAGGTTATCTGCCTAGTGGACTGTCTGACCATAGTCCATTAGAGCTGGTTATTCATACTAGACCTCGTTGAGATGACTCATTATGGCGTTTGGGAGCCCACAGGGTTTCCCACTCAGACACCTCTGAGAAGACTCCCAAGATCCTACAGGAATAGTGGGAAATCAATGCGATAATTTAGACCCACATGGGATGGCCCCCTTGTTGGATACTTGTTGTCTGACGAGGATAGGTCATCCTTGGTGCGACCATTTTCTCCGGAGGAGGTTGGAGCGGTCATACAGTCATTATCTAATGGCAACGCAGCTCCAATGGGTTGAAGAATTTTCTGATTAGCTACCGACTACCTTAAGCTTAATTTAATCACCATATATCAGGCTACAAAGGCTCAACTGAAGGCATGGGAACACCTACCTTTGTTCCTATTAGGCCACATAAATCTTCTAAAAATTAAAGTTATCCCGAAATTTAATTATCTTTTTAGGCATTCTCCCCAATGGATCCCAAAATATTTTTCCTCACAGTCGAACCAATAGTTTTCCTCCTTTCTGTGGGGATCCAGGCCTCCAAGATACAAATTGATGACTTTAATAAGACCTACCTCTGGAGGAGGTCTGGCTTTCCCGGACTGCTACAAATATTATTTAGCCTCACAGCTAGTGACGGCTCGATGGTGGTTGTGTCCTGACTGTTATAACACCTCCACAATCTTAAAAGTGGCAGTACTAAACTCCTTAGCGGCCCTACAAGGCCTTCTATTCCGAGGTCCTAAGGCACCTTACCCTCTGACATCGTCCATGATTACTACGTTGAGGGCATGGAGGGCAGGTCTGGCTTGTGAAGTTGTGCCACAGAACAGTGTATCCCCCAATACTCCTTTGTAGCAGAGCTCAAACCTATCACATCTGTCTACTATACCAGACCCTCAAGCTTGGGCCAAACATAAAATTACTGTTATTTCTCACATAGTTAGCAATAGCTCCTTACGGCCCTTTACATCACTGGTAGAAGATATTGTTCTGACCACTCACCTATTTCCATACATCCAATTGTCCCATGCCTTCAGTAGCCAGTTCCCTGGGTCCTCCCTGAAGCTGACACAATCTGAGCTGGAGGAAACAATTCAAGGTGGCTGCTCTGAAAAGCTCTGTGCTGTATAATCATTTACTATTTGTTTTTCTCCCAGACCTTTGCGCTCTCCAACAGAGGTGGTTGAGGGATATTCCTGAACTGGACAATGAAGACTGGGAGGACCAATGAGACTTACCCTTTCGTCAGTTGGTTTCTCAAAGTGATAAGCTAATTCAATTTAAGATAGCGCACAGAACTTATTTCACCCCGTATAGAGTACACAAAATGGATTCTTCGGTCTCTCCAGAATGCTGGACATGTGATCATTTACCCACTAACTTTACACACATCTTTGGAGTTGTCCTCTCATTACCAGATATTGGGAAGAGGTAACAGCCACTATTAGCTATATTGCCAAAATTCCTTTGGCACCTACTATGAGTTTATGTTTGGTAGGGTTGGTAGAGGAGATGGCTCCTACAGTAGCGGAGAGGACTTTAATAGGCTTGCTCATTTTATATGCCCGAAAAGCCATAACTATGTCTTGGAAGAAGGTTATGCCCCCTTCTCTTGACTTCTGGAAACATCTGGTTAAAGTTAATCTGCCACTGTACAAAGACACATATGCAAATGGGGGGTGCCTGAGGAAATATGACAAAGTGTGGTCAAAGTGGCTGGCTGATCCCAGCACAGCTTCTATGATAGATAATTGAAGATAAGTGTAAGCTCTAGGACAGAAGATGAAATTGGGTGGCTGAATATGACCTAGAGACAAATCATCTGTTTATGACTAAATGCTTAAACCATATATAATATTTTGGTCTGAGTGAGAGCCACGCCAAGCACACTCTATCTGAGGCATATGTTTTGGTTTTATTTTAATTTTCTTTCTTTTACTTTTAGTTTGTTGCTTCGCTCCGGTTGAGCAGATGCCCAATAATTTTCGCTCCTGCAGGGGTGCATGTAACACTTTGTGCCACTTTATTCCACAGTAAACTCCTGCTCTGTTTACCTTCTCGGAGCGGGCTGTGTTGTATGTTGTGTACTTATGATCTTAATCTTAATAAAAATATACTTTTTAAAAAAAGAAAATGTCCAGACTGGGCCCAAAGTGTCAATATTTTGTGTGGCCACCATTATTTTCCAGCACTGCCTTAACCCTCTTTAGCATAGAGTTCACCAGAGCTTCACAAGTTGCCACTGGAGTCCTCTTACACTCCTCCATGCCGACATCACAGAGCTGGTGGATGATAGAGACCTTGTGCTCTTCCACCTTCCATTTGAGGATGCCCTACAGATGCTCAATAGTGTTTAGGTCTGGAGACATGCTTAGCCAGTCCATCACCTTTACCCTCAGCTTCTTTAGCAAGGCAGTGGTCACATTGGAGGTGTGTTTGCAGTCCTTATCATGTTGGAATACTGCCCTGCGGCCCAGTATCTGAAGAGAGGGGATCATGCTCTGCTTCAGTATGTCACAGTACATGTTGGCATTCATGGTTCCCTCAATGAATTGTAACTGTCCAGTGCCGGCAGCACTCGTGCAGCCCCAGACCATGACACTCCCACCACCATGCTTGGCTGTAGACAAGACACACTTGTCTTTGTACTCCTCACCTGGTTGCCGCCACACACGCATGACACCATCTGAACCAAATAAGTGTATCTTGGTCTCATCAAACCCCAGCACATGGTTCCAGTAATCCATGTCCTTAGTCTCCTAATCCTAAAAACAAGACCTGTTGGTACGCCTTGAGGATTGGAGTTGAGAAACACTGGCCTATGCCATCTTTATGTAGAGCAACAATTCTTTTTTTCAGATCCTCAGAGAGTTCTTTGCCACGAGGTACCATGTTGAACTTCCAGTGACCAGTATGAGAGAGTGTGAGCGATAACACCAAATATATCACATGAAAAGATATAATAAAGTCTTTACAAAAATGTGAGGGGTGTACTCACTTTTGTGAGATGCTGTGTGTGTGTGTATATATATATATATATATATACTGTATTATTACAGTATCTGCACAATGTTTACTTCGCACCAGTTTTTCTTTTTGCCTTTTTGTATAAGAATATTTGATTACATATTACTTATTAATAATGATAGGTGTTTTCTAAACCACATACACATAACAGTGTTTGTGATTTCACTATGTAATACAAGTTGGATATCCCCCTCCTTTAAATCCTGCACCTAAAAACCTATTTTACAGAGTTCACTTGCAGCTCCACCTTATGGTTAAAATGTTTTGCTGCAGTGCAGAAGTACAGATACATTGTTCTTAGATAAAGAGATCCAGACATCAGTTTGTTTCGAGTTATTCATGTTATAAATCAGGGGTGTCAAACTCAAATTCATCGGGGGCCGCATCAGCAGTTTGGTTGCCCTCAAAGGGCCGGTTGTTTCTGTAGGACTATGTTCCACTCTTTATTATCAGGAGTGCGCTATGTATGGAATGCAGGGCTCAGGAGTGCGCTGTGTATGGAGTGCAGGGTTCAGGAGTGCGCTGCGTATGGAGTGCGCTATGCACAATGTGCAACATCTTATCTCCACCCTTCTTCCTGGATTCTGACCTCTGCACCCTCCACTCTCTTCCCATCCTCTGCCTCCTCAGCCCTCACTGCCCCCCCCCCAAAAAAAAAAAAAAAACTCTCACATCTGCACTCTCTCTTACCTTCCTACCTGGCCCAGTTCTGGTACCTCCCCATATGGGTGGCCCCTCTCCCTATGTATTGGGCTATAGTTAGTACCACCCTGTGTAGAAGGATCTCGTTGCTCTGCATGTTCAGCACCAGTACCACTGTTCAGTTCTGCCCTTTATGTATTATTGTGTATTTATTCCACATCAGCACTGCCTCTCAAAAAGCCCACTCTCAGGCTGCAGCCCGCTGGATTAAGAAAAAAAACAATGACAGCCGTTGGATCTGTCAGGAACCTCCAACACTGACAGCTCTGCCAGGTGACCGCGCATGCGCTCAGCTCACAAACAGAACTGAGGAGAGCAAGCTGGAGATGTTTCCTTGTAGAGCGGCCAGCCGCGCATGAGCTCAGCTGACAAACAACCGGCGCCGCTAGAGGGACGCTGTTGTGTGAATGCAGCCTGAGGGGAGAGAGCAGATGTTCCCTTGGAGACCGGCCACGCATGCACTCACACAAAGCCGGCGCCACTCACGTGACAAGGAGATTTATTCTTGTTGCCAGGAAAACAACAAAAAGACAGCAGCGAGAAAAAGAAGTGGAGGCTAGCAGCCTCTGTGCGGGCCTTGTGTTTGGCACCTGTGTTATAAATAATAACAGGGTGAGGCTGTAAGGTAACACAATAAAACTAGATGGAAGCAACATCTTACATAGGCATTTTACCTTTCTAAAATCGTATATAGAAAGAGAGCATTCTATGCAGTAAGGCAAAAAACCTTCTGCATGCAGCTCTCCCCTGCAGCCCCCCCCCCCCCCCCAAAATACATACCTGAGCCCAAACTCAATCCAGCGATGTGCTCGAGAGCAGAGGTTCTCTTGGATCTCTCCCTCCTCCTTGGCTCAGATACAGCAGTGGGAGCCATTGGCTGCTATCAGCTGTCAATAACAGCCAGTGAGGAGGGAGTGGGGAGAAGGGACCGTTGGCTCAGATACAGCAGCGGGAGCCATTGGCTGCTATCGGCTGTCAATAACAGCCAGTGAGGAGGGAGTGGGGAGGAGGGACCAAGCCCTGCTTTGTGTGTCTTATGGAATCACTGAGTGGGCACGCACGAGTCTAGGTTCACATCTATGCAACTGCGCTGGATGCATTTTTCAGGCATGTTTTGAAGTGCGTGTTCCTTTTTTAAACTCTCGTTTATTTTTTTTTTGTGTTTTTGCATGCAGTTTTCATGCAGTTTGCGATTTCCGTTTTTTTTTTTTTTTCTTTAAGCACACTGTAGAAAAATCTATCCTTGCAGTGGGGACTCCCCACTGCAAAGGTTAAATGCTTAATTAGTCTAGGGTGGAGGAATAATGTGTAATACTTACTTTGCTGCATGCTCTGGAAATGTACTAATCTAGGGAGTCTAGCAGGTCAAAAGTATATGTCAGCAGCAATACTCTGAGGAGAGTATAGGAGAGCAATAAGGAATGAGAAGATAATTACAGGAAAACAGAATCAATCAATCATCTGAGTGACAGCAATATTAATTTTATAGACTCTGATGTCCTTTTAAAGGAATATGGACCACCACTCAGGAGATGGGCACCATGCCACATGCATGCATGTGAACAAATAAATAGGGTAAGTGTGCTTGTCAGAAAGCACTGCAGAAAGAAAGCAACCAAAGAAGCAAAAGCAACACCCAGGGAGAACAGACAGAACAACAGCAAGACCAACAGGTGAACACCAGGCTCCAAGGAACAGTGGAGAAAAAAGAGCAGGGAACAAAATTCTTAACAGGACACACACACACCAGCTAGGTGCCTGACAGGCAACCACTCCACAAATGGAGCAGGTCACAGCCAAGCGCACAGACCAGCAGTCAGGAGTAACCAATCAAGTTTCCGGTTACCAAGAACATGTTGTCTGCTCCACATAAAATGCAGAAAATGTCTGACACCTCTGATAATGAATGAGACAATGACCAGGGAATACTTTGGCCATGTAGACTTGGTTCTCAGTAGCTCTGCATTAAAGTGAATGTAATTATAACAGACAGGGACAGAGTGGGTGTAAGGTGCAGCCCTTGCTTGTTCACATGACTAAACATTGCCACGACAAGGTAAACTTATATACTGCTGCTTCTGAAAACATAATAAACATAATAGTAGAAGATGTAGGTTGTACATATTTTTATTATAACATGGCTGACTGATACTGAGCAGTCTTCCTGAGATGTTGCTAGACACTTCCAGGTTCATATTTTGGGCCTGATACACTGAGAGGAAACCAACCAAAGCATACAGTGGGTATAGAAAAAAAATATACCCCCCCCCCCCCCCCTTTAAAATAATCAAATTTTGTTGCTTTGCAGCCAGATGAAGACAGACACAGTTTTTTTTTTTTTTTTGTGTAGCTGTATTTACCCAGTGCAATTTACAACATCCAAGTGAAAGATATAACACCAACATGTCAGAAAAAAATAAATGGTGTTATTTGGATGGTGAGCTGTATTGTATTTCCACCAGGCATATCGTTTGGTGTTGAGGCCAAATAATTAAATTTTAGTCTCGTCTGACCACCTTAAACACACCTTCAAGATTCTGAGGCCACATGGAAAAATGTGTTGTGTTCAAATGAGACTAAAATTGAATTATTTGGCCTCAACTCCAAACTATATGTCTGGAGGAAATCCAGTGCAGCCCACCATCCAAATAACACCATTCCTACAGTAAAGCATGGATGTGATTAATAAACCGGAGTTGTGGTT
>BLSH010323972.1:212446-222870 GCA_018402905.1 Glandirana rugosa | reverse complement strand
CTCACGACAACCACCTCGAAAGTAACGGTTCTGGGGGAGAAATTGTAAAATATTACATTAGTAAGTAGGAAGAGTAAGAGACTTTAGATGACAAGTGACATGATAAACATAAGTATTACTGAAAATTATAGTAAAACGAATAACACCACCATTGGAGGGTTGTTGTAGTGGGAGGGGGAAGAAATGGGAAACAAAAACAATGATAGATACCGGTAGGGGTGGAATTCAGGTATTCACAAATTGTATGTACCTAATGGGACAGTATCCACATCATGTATGACCTACCTCGACGAAACATAAAGGAATGAACCACTGTGAGAGCCAGTCACAGCGGTCAGGTGATCAGTAAGCTGCTCCATCTCCTTGCATTAAAGCCCACTTACACACTTAAGAAGCCTCCATGAGCAAGTGTGAAGGAGGTAGGAGTAAGGAAATACAAAGCAGCTCCATCCAGTATGTACTACACCTATGACAGGGTAATCCATGTATGTTAAACACTTATGGACTTAAGGTGGGGATGGCCATAGATAGTAACAAAAACAAAGGGTAAAGAAGGGGGAGGGTGATGTTGTTGGGAGGTTACCACCACAATAAGCAAAATGATATTAAAAGTCATTATGAATACAAATAGTACAGTGAACAGTAGATTTCAGAGAATGAGAAGGATGAATGATTACATTATAAAATGTTAAAGAGGGGGTCTTGGCAATGAAAGCTCCACCAACAGCACTCCCATATAATGCATATACTATATAGGTTAAATGCACAATGTAGGAAGTACAAGTAGTGGAAGCTGGTTGTAATGAGTAAATTGGAAACCACAGAGTAAAAAAGGGTTCTTTCATATTCCAGATCAGTAAGACTAGCATAACTGTATGAGTGGACTAAGGGACAAAATGGTGATTTAGTGGGAGCAGGTGCTTCTGCCCTTGATTGACACATCCCCTCGTCTATATACATAAGGACATATACTGTATGTGAATTGCAGGAGGGATAACAAGAGTAAGAATGTAAAGGTATGATGAAAAAACTGGGAACCATCACTATAGACCAGTGTTTCGGGCTTAAGATCCTGGACAAAATATGTAATATGAGTCATAATGTGAAACATGAACAACTTTCTATATCCATCCTGGGAGTCCACATTAAGAAACACAATAAGCAAAATGGGTCTTAAAAGAAATGAATACTCAGATTCACAGACAGCTGAATAACTGCAGACTGATGAAATAAGGGGAGGACATGATGGGCATAGCAGTGTGCCAGAAAGTCAAAATATATTAAAGTATTAAAGCGTGCACATTTAACAAAACAAGAAGGATACTCTTGCAGCAGTCGAGAATCACCAAGGACGCTAGTGTACTGTATCTTTCAACAAAGTTGCGATGGGATAGAAGGCTCCTTCTGGTGTTTAGATGCAGCCATGGAAGGAATCCAGTAGTCCGCTATAGATAGCATTTGGAACTTCAGAGCAGGAGGGTCTGCTCAGGGTTCACGCTCCAGCAGCTCCAGTTGGAGTGCTTTGGTGAAATCTGTCACATCTTTAGAAAAGTAAAGGGTTATGGTCCTGCCATTTTTCTTGGTGGATGGGTGGAAGAAGTATCCCCATCTGTAAGAATTGTTTTCTGATGTTGTAACTATCAGAGCTGGCTCCTGATACTTAATGAGCAGCTCTTCTCTTTCAGTGCCCAGAAGCTGCTCAGCTGTCGGTTATCAGCCACTCATTGTTACCACAGTGGCTCACCTGGTTACCATTAACCTGCCTCATTAGTCCAGCCTACAGCCAGCCCCTTTTTGCTATTTAAACTGCTTACCTTCCTGTGTTCCTGTTTATGACTTGGCCTGGCTGACTTCCCTCCGATTCCTGTTCCTGATTTTTGGCTCCTCACTATGCTGACTTCTGGTTTTCTGACCTGGCTCATCTAATTACCCACTCAGGCATCCAAACCCTGGCTTCTGTTTTTGACTATGTTCCTGAACTGTGTTATTTTTTCCATTTCTTTAAAGGTGGGATTTAACTGCACTTTCTGTCTCTGTCTGGTTTATGGTTCATTGCAGTAACATAGTTGGGGGTGCAGGGCCTTGTGCCAGGCCAAGGTTTTCTGTGACTGATCACACAAAAGCAAGGGAATTCTGTCGCAATCATTCAAAGATTCAGAACTGTTGGGTCCATGTGTTCTATAGACTGTACCAACCTTGATTAAATCATCAACAGGATTTTTCAACAGAATTTTGAAAATTGCTCAGACCGCATGTTTTAAGAGCATACTGACCAGTTGCTTCAGGTTTGTCCTATAATCTAATGATGTTACAGGGACTGCCCTCAGTATTGTCCAAGTCCGTCCATATCTCGCAAACTATATCTTGTAGTTGCATAGTATTAGAGGTGAGAAGAACCTCACAATAGTCCAGGCACTGGTGAAAGCTTTGCAGACTGTTTTCTTTTCCTTAGGGACATAAACATACTCTCAAGATCTCTTTTAGAAGGGAGCAGTGCAACATATTTTTTAAATGCACCTTTAGGTTCTTAGGCATCCAATTTACCCTCTGAAAACAAAGCAACTCTCAGGGAAGCTCCAAGGTCTGGGGAGTTAGCAGTGAGAGGAAGGCTCTGGGGCCTTTAATCTTGGCACAATCTTGGAACTATATCGCAAGCACACAGGTTCACAGGACCACTGAAAATAGGTCTCTATAGTCTCTTTTCAGTCACACGAGACAGCTGATCTTAATCTCTGAGCTTCTGGCTTACTGCTTATACCGGTACTGGATATCACTGCTTTGCGCACTCTGCAAATGTTTATGAACTGGGTGTATAAAAGCTCCTAATAGACACATCCACACAGGTCCAACAGCAGACTACATTCCCCATTTTGATGTGTCGTTTAAGCGAAAACTATTGTGGGATTTTAGGTCAAATTTGTTTAGAAAGTAATTTACTGAAGCTCAGCTGGATTATAAACAGAAAACAGATATTGGGAAAATATTCTCTTCAACATTTTTGTTGTTGTTGTCTCTGCCACATTCCCTCAGGAAATTACAGGAAGATTGCCACCCTGACAGTAAAAGAGTTAAAAGGAATTAACGCACGGCCAGTGTTTGTCTTTTTGTTTGCGCTGCTGCTGGAGATACATTTGACAGCCAATATGTAGATAGAGCAGAGCCCCGTAAGGAATTGCAATAACACTTGAAATGCATTGTTTTATATGTTACTCACTTGAGAACAATGAAAGCTGTTGCTGGAACCCAAATACTATTATAAACAGATTTATCGGAGCATGCGTTTTCCCACCTTTCCCCAGGAGTTATGGCTTTAATCTTAAGAATTTATGTTGGTTTGCTTGTGGCTTTTATACGCGTTATGCATTCACTTTTGAGACTTTTCAGCTATTTAGTGTCGCGGTGTTTAAAACAAGTGTTATCAAGGAAATAATTTCAGCTCTAGATCATTTTTTATATTCACTCCCGAATACTACATATAAAAGAGCCAGATGGTAATATAATAGAGTTATAGGAAGCGTCAGGCAGACTTATACGCGCTCTGCCCTTTTGCGTACTGCATTGCCTTTATCCTGCAAACAGGAGCGAATGAAGGATGAAAAAGCCCCTCCTTCATAGGCCTGTCTCTTTTGCTCTCATTGCACCCTAAAAATATGAGCAATTAAATTAATTTTCACCAGTGCCTGTTTCTTTTTTTTTTATATTTTTTTCAAGAACTGAAAAAGCTTTTAAGAGCCCCTCCCATAAAGAAAATAACTGTTTTGGAGTGAAAACAGAAAATCGTAATTTCTCTAAACAGCTTGTGCTGATATTCCCCGGAGAGCCAGATCTTATTTTCCTTCATTTTATATTATTTCCCACTAAATCAGATCTAACGGGGAGAAACGAAGAGAGGATGGGATCGGTTCATAAATTGTTTCAGACGAACTCTGTGTAACTACTTCACAGCCAAACTGGAAATGGATTTGCTTTCCTTGCTACTCACATAATTATTATTATTATTATTATTACAGGATTTATATAGCGCCAACAGTTTACGCAGCGCTTTACAATAACATAATTTGTTTGATGTCTCTTTGGTGACATGGCAATGGGTTGTTCACAAACTGCAATTAAAATGGCTCATCTCCTCTACTTTTTATAATATTTTTGCAGTGCTTACATGGAGAAATAAATTTACGTAAAACATCATCTGAGATTGCTTTTTGTTTAATAAACAACTGATGGTAACATATATTGGTGAGAAGGTACTGTATCTGTCTTTGACCTTTATGTTGGGTTACAAAAAAGGGAGCCTACAGGATGCATAAAAGCAGAAAAATCTGATGCGTTGGAAAATATGACATAAGTAGCTTTACCGATGTGGCACGGGCCGGCTAGGCAGAATCACATATACACTATATACAATGAGTACGGAAAGTATTCAGACCCCCTTAAATTTTTCAGTCTTTGTTATATTGCAGCCATTTGCTAAAATCATTTAAGTTAATTTATTTTCCTCATTAATGTACACACAGCACCCCATATTGACAGAAAAACACAGAATTATTGAAATTTTTGCAGATTTATTAAAAAAGAAAAACTGAAATTTCACATGGTCCTAAGTATTCAGACCCTTTGCTGTGACACTCATATATTTAACTCAGGTGCTGCCCATTTCTTCTGATCATCCTTGAGATGGTTCTACACCTTCATTTGAGTCCAGCTGTGCCAGACCTTACAGCGCACAGTGCATGTCAGAGCAAATGAGAATCATGAGGTCAAAGGAACTGCCTGAAGAGCTCAGAGACAGAATTGTGGCAAGGCACAGATCTGGCCAAGGTTACAAAAAAATTTCTGCTGCACTTAAGGTTCCTAAGAGCACAGTGGCCTCCATAATCCTTAAATGGAAGACGTTTGGGAGGACCAGAACCCTTCCTAAAGCTGGCCGTCCGGCCAAACTGAGCTATTGGGGGAGAAGAGCCTTGGTGAGCGAGGTAAAAAAGAACCCAAAGATCACTGTGGCTGAGCTCCAGAGATGCAGTCGGGAGATGGGAGAAAGTTGTAGAGAGTCAACCATCACTGCAGCCCTCCACCAGTCGGGGCTTTATGGCAGAGTGGCCCGACGGAAGCCTCTCCTCAGTGCAAGACACATGAAAGCCCGCATGGAGTTTGCTAAAAAAACACCTAAAGGACTCCAAGATGGTAAAAAATAAGATTATCTGGTCTGATGAGACCAAGATAGAAATTTTCGGCCTTAATTCTAAGCGGTATGTGTGGAGAAAACCAGGCACTGCTCATCACCTGTCCAATACAGTCCCAACAGTGAAGCATGGTGGTGGCAGCATCATGCTGTGGGGGTGTTTTTCAGCTGCAGGGACAGGACGACTGGTTGCAATCGAGGGAAAGATGAATGCGGCCAAGTACAGGGATATCCTGACGAAAACCTTCTCCAGAGTGCTCTGGACCTCAGACTGGGCCGAAGATTTACCTTCCAACAAGACAATGACCCTAAGCACACAGCTAAAATAACGAAGGAGTGGCTTCACAACAACTCCGTGACTGTTCTTGAATGGCCCAGCCAGAGCATTGACTTAAACCCAATTGAGCATCTCTGGAGAGACTTAAAAATGGCTGTCCACCAATGTTTACCATCCAACCTGACAGGACTGGAGAGGATCTGCAAGGAGGAATGGCAGAGGATCCCCAAATCCAGGTGTGAAAAACTTGTATCTTTCCCAAAAAGACTCATGGCTGTATTAGATTAAAAGGGTGCTTCTACTAAATACTGAGCAAAGGGTCTGAATACTTAGGACCATGTGATATTTCAGTTTTTCTTTTTTAATAAATGCAAAAATGTCAACAATTCTGTGTTTTTCTGTCAATATGGGGTGGTGTGTGTACATTAACCACTTCAGCCCCGGAAGGATTTCACACTTTAGGACCAGAGCACTTTTTGCGATTCGGCACTGCGTCGCTTTAACTGACAATTGCGCGGTCATGCGACGTTGTACCCAAACTAAATTTGCATCCTTTTTTTCCCACAAATAGAGCTTTCTTTTGGTGGTATTTGATCATTGCTGTGTCATTTCTGATCGCCGCTATAAACAAAAGAAGAGCGACAATTTTGCAAAAAAAAAAACAAATTTCTTACTTTTTGCTAAAATACAAATCCAAAAAAAAAATCCAAAAAAAATTTTTTTTTCATCAGTTTTGGCCGATTTACATTCTTCCTCATATTTGTGATAAAAAAATTCGCAATCGGCGTTTATTGATTGGTTTGCGCAATAGTGGCCGTGTTTACGGATGATGAGAATTCATTTTTGGGGTTTTTATTTTATTTATTTTTTACTAGTAATGGCAGCAATCTGCGAAATTTAGCGGTACTGCAATATTGGGGCAGACATGTCGGACCATTTTGACACTTTTTTGTGACCATTGGCATTTATACAGCGATCAGTGCTATAAAAAAGCACTGATTACTGTGTAAATACCATTGGCAGTGAAGGGGTTAACCTGGGGGGCGCTCTAAGGGTTAATTGTGTTCCCTGGGTGTGTACTAACTGTGTGTGGGGTGCCCTAGCAGAGGAAGGGAAGCTTCCATGTAGAGGGAAGAACCTTCCGTTCTTTCAGTGCGGGGGGGCATCGCGGGTAGCCGGCGGCGATCGAGTCCACCGCATCCGCTCCCTGGCCCTCCCCGAACACAGTGAGCGTGCGGGCGCGCCTCCGGCGGTGCGCGCGTGCTCACAGTGCGCGATCTCGCAGCCACCGTCGTATGACGGCGGTTTGCAGTATCGAGCCACTTTGTCGCTGTCAACCTGTGGTTGACGCTCGGCAAGTGGTTAATGAGGGAAAAAATGAACTTAAATGATTTTAGCAAATGGCTGCAATATAACAAAGAGTGAAAAATTTAAGGGGGTCTGAATACTTTCCGTACCCACTGTATATGTAATTCTGCTCTTCTGGGTAGGTGGTGCACCGCTTGTGCTATGGTCAGTCACAGTACAAGCCGATCAGTGGTTGCTGGCCAATCAATGTCCACTGGCACCCACTGATCAGCGAGCAAGAAGACAGGACAGAGCTCTCTCTATGTAAACAAGGCAAAACTCTGTCCTGTCTGGGGGATGTGTTGGATTTGGTTTCCCTGCAAAGCACATCCCTTAGTGAAAGCACCTTACATTAAATACAAAACCACTGGTTAGGCACACATTTAAGCTTTTGATTATCCTAGATGTTTAACCCCTTCCCAGCCTATTTTTAGCACTAATCACTGAATTAGTGTCACTGGTTCCAAAAAATGTCAGTTAGTGTCAGATTGTCTGCCACATTATCGCAGTCCTGCTATAAGTCGCTGGTCACCACCATTACTAGTATAAATAAAAATTCCAGTATATATACCATAGTTTGTAGATGCTATAACTTTTGAGTAAACCAATCAATATAAACTTACTGGTATTTTTTTTATGAAAAATATGTAGCAGATTACATATTGGCCTAAATTTACGAAGAAGTTACATTTTTTACATTTTTTTAATATATTTTATAGCTGAAAGTAAAAAAAAGTATTTTTTTTTTTCATAATTGTCATTCTTTTTTTGTTTATAGTGCAAGAAATACCACCAAAAGAAAGCTCTGTTCTGTTTGTGGGAAAAAATGACATACATTTAACTTATGTACAGCGTTGCATGACCGCGTGATTGTTGGTTAAAATAACACAGTGCCGTATAACAAAAAATGGCCTGGTCATGAAGGGGGTTAAATCTTCCAGAGGGCAAGTGGTGCAGATAGTATATATTGCCTTGCATAATTAATTTGCTAGGCTGTGGCAGTAGGTAGATAACATATAGATAGAAATAATGTTCAATATAGAAGAGCAACTATATATGTTATATTTCAGGCTAAATACCGTATTTAGTGTAGACCAATAAGCTTAAATGTAATTAAATTATCTGGCCCGGTATGTTGCATAATTTTCTTTGAGCTTGTAAGTTAAGATACTTTTATACTCATAAGCCATGTTGCTGACCAGAATGCTTTTTTCCAGGGGTGGAAATTGTATATAGATCTTTAACCAGTAAGTAAAACATTCCTGTGAACCAATTTCAGTCTATTTATTTATGCAAGACAGAGCACCTAATATTCCCCTTGATTGTATAGTGCTTTGCTTTGTAAATGGCACTAAAGTACTTCCACTCGGTCACTAGGATCAAGTACCTCCCTTTACTGCTTAGTCCCAGTTTGAGACCATGCAGATCTGTAATCTTTCTGTGAAAAGCCTACCATAGGGAACAATAACAATGACAATTAGAACTAGATCCAAATCTGCCCATGCATATCATTTTGAGCCAGCTACATTGTCCAGCTACACAGTTTGGACCCCAAATCATCCTATTTGTTTGTTTATATGGTCTAGATCAGGAGTGTCAAACTCAATTTCATTGCAGTCTGCATCAGCATTATAGTTGCCCTTAAAGGGCCGGTTGTATCTGTGTAGCAGATGATGCAAGTCTGAAAAGGAGGGTTGCACAGCACTGGCATCATCCACCTTAAACTTTATTGGAGACTGCTCAGATAGAACATTGTCCTGGTGTTCTGTCTGAGCAGTCTTCAATAAAGTTTCTTGTGGAATCTGTGGATGATACCAGTAGTCCTCCTTTTCAACTGGCATATAATTGTATTATTCTCATAATAATTATAAGCAGGTGGAGGCAGAGATGAGGGGGTGCCACAGCGGCAGTAGAGGTGTGAGGGCCACATGAAATGGCCTGGTGGGCTGAATTTGGCTGTGGGCCTTGTGTTTGACACATGTGATCTAGATGGTTACTGATAGGTATGGGTGATGCTCATCTTCAATTCCATGTGTAAGAACATGTAATTTACAGGAATAGCTTGGCTTGCAGAGAAACCTAAAAACATCATGGGAATTGTGGATTGCCTAATATCTCAGCCCTTAAACCACGATCCACAGACATTCTAGGCAACTCATTTTCTATTTAATATCTGCTTTAAACCTGAAAACACTGCATTTTTACTGTTGGTGATTTATTGCCAGTATTTATTTTCAATGATAAGCATAACACTCTAGTATTAGCAATAAAGCTAATGATAGTATAGTCATAGTTGTAATTGATCATAATACAGTCATGCTTATTCCATATACATTCAGCTTTAAATCCAGCATGGTGTAGACTGAAATAAATAATAAGTAGGTTTCTTATATTCATTTTTGGGGGTTGGGTTTACACCAGCTATGCACAGGTAGTTAAGGTCAAAGGCAGATATTGTTATGATTACCAAGGCCACAAGGTTTGTATGACTTTGTCACGCAGTTTTGTATTTTCTTAAGCCTCGTATACACGCGCAGATTGTTGGTCAACCAAACGTCCAACTTTTGTCCAAATTGGCTGTTGGCGATTGTGTCTAGTGTACTGACTGTAGTTAAGTATTCGGCCAACAAAGCCGAACATAGTGACTTGTTACGAGCATATAATGAGGAAGTTGAGATGTATGTGATTTTTGAATTACGAATACAGGTTTACACGACCGAACACTTCCTGGATTCCGAGCATGCGTGTTTGCATTTCCAACTTTTTGCTGGCCAATCTCTGTACACACAAGCCAACAATTGGCCAACGCCTTCTTGACCAACAAAAGTTTTCTAGTCTTGTCAGCCAACTTCTATTGGCCAACAATTGCAAATTGGCTGTTGGATCGTGCGTACTAATGGTCAGATTATTGGCCAACAGGCTGTTGGACAACCGTTGTTGGCCAATTGTTGTACCGTGTGTATGGGCCTTTAGTCTCTTAATAATGCTTTATTGCTTGCATAACCATCCAGTTATTGTTCAAAAAGGGTTGCTTTATATATAGGGGTCTATTTATAACACAGAGAAAGTGACTTTCATGAACATTCTCTTGTGGACATCCTTCCAGTGCATATTTCTTTTAAATAAATCTCTTCTAACAGGAGAAGTTCCCCATGAATGGCGGATAGCTAATATTGTACCTATCCACAAGAAGGGCAGCAAGGTAGAAGCTGGCAATTACAGGCCAGTGAGTTTAACATCAATTGTAGTCAAGGTAATGGAATCACTTCTCAAAAGAAGGATCATTGATCACCTAAAAATACACAGCTTGCTGGACCCAAAGCAACATGGCTTTACTGAGGGCAGATCGTGCCAGACAAATCTGATTGAATTCTTTGACTATATTACCAGTGTTTTGGACCAGGGTGGTGCTGTGGACATAGCGTATCTTGATTTCAGCAAGGCATTTGATACAGTTCCACATAATGATCTGATACAAAAGCTGTACAAGCTGGGACTTAACCCTTGGGTGGTTCAGTGGATATGCAGTTGGCTAAAGGTCGAACATGTCGAAAACATAGTCTAGTAATACACCTTGACATAGTTTACGGAACGACTTTAGTTCTATGCGATACAGGTGTC
>BLSH010323972.1:152164-185660 GCA_018402905.1 Glandirana rugosa | reverse complement strand
CCTATTTGTTGTCTCGAAGGGGAACAGGTGAGTGTCTTGTGAAACATAAGACACTTGTCTTACGATCTGTAAAACACTTACCTGTTCCCCCCTACTTCTACCTACATGATATGGTTAGTAATTTCTATTGAATAGACTTGGTTAGTCTTTAGATTTTTTTGTAAAAAAGGGATTCACAAGGTGGACTTACATGACGACGTTTTGGCTACATTCTTAAACTGTTGGATTCGATATGTATATGTGTTAAATATATATATATATATATATATATATATATATGTCACCCATGCCTTTCATAAGTCTGGGGGAATTTAAAAGGTAAGAAACAATATAACGTCGGTAAAATGTCAACAATTCTGTGTTTTTCTGTTAATATGGGGTGCTGTGTGTACATTAATGAGGGAAAAAATGAACTTAAATGATTTTAGCAAATGGCTGCAATATAACAAAGAATGGAAAATTTAAGGGGGTCTGAATACTTTCCGTACCCACTGTATATATATATATATATATATATATATATATAAATTGTGTATATGTATAGCTTAGGTTGTCAAATTCTTACATCGGTTTTGCAGCAGTACATTCAGGTGGAACACTTAGGGAAAAAATGTTTTTTTAGATTTCTGATTGGTTCAGATAAGTTATCTTTAATGATTGGTATAGTACATCCATCTTCATCCCCCCTTGTCCATTCACAAAATGTCTAGCATTCTGTTCACAGAATACAAAGTGTTCTGTGAGTGGACAAGGGGAAGCTCTGTTGTTTATCCTGCCCCCTCCTCTTATTAGCCTGAAATGTGACCATCAGGCACTAGGCTCCACATGCTGCTTTCTAGCCCTGATTGTACTGTTGCTTAGCTTCACCACACTTATTGGGTTCAGACTCATGACTCACCTTCTGGTGTCACTATGTGGGTAGGCTGTGTGGGCCCAACAGCAGGAGCTACCTTGTTTTAATAGGAATACTGGGCACCCTTGATATCCCTTATTTTTTCTGTTGGTTTACTGCAGAAAATTCTTTAGGTGGAGTGTTGCAAGAGTGAATCTGTCCCAGAAGATTGCCTGGCCATTGAGGAGCTGAGTGCACGGAGAGGAGAGGGAGAGGAGCGAGGCTTCAGGCAGCCGCATCGCTGGACCATGGGACAGGTGAGTGTGTGTTTATTAAAAGTCAGCAGCTACACTTTTTGTAGCTGCTGACTTTTAATAAACTTAAAAACGAGTGGAACTCCGCTTTGGGTGGACCATTACTACTGTGGATCCAGCAGCATCCTATCTTAATAAAGCAATGAGGATTCCCATAGAGGATATACCTGTTTTTTTAAGGATGCCATGGACAACTATTTGAAGATTCCTTTCAAACCTTATTTCTTAAAGGCTAAGTTTACGTTTGTTTAAAAAAAAAAAAAAAAGCACATTGTTTAGCAGGTCAAAAAAAGTTGCATTTATTATTTTTTACAATGTAAAAATGGAGCCTGCAATGTCAAGCTCCTGCAAACACTGCCTACAGCTCTGCCCACACCTCTGTATAAGCAGACAGTTACTAAGCTGCAGAAGGTGTTGATGGGCTACGAGGGCACTGATCAGCACGCTCCTAGTCTATTGAGAACTACAGGTCTGTCTGCTGCAGTGGTAGATGGCACTTGTAGTTTATTTATTCCGGAGCTGTGCAGGCGGAGCTCTGGGGTGAGGGGACTGGTGATTACCAACATGTTATTAAATACACCCTAAATGCAGGTGTAACATGTTGGTAAAGGTAAACCTATCATTTAATCATTTATTGAGCCCCTTTTCACACTGAATCCGACTTTGAAATCAAAGCCACAGGTCAGTGCGACTTCAGCTGCGACTTAGCTGACATCTGTGCGACTTCATGCACAAATGTCTATACAAGTCGCACCTGAAATCACAAAAAATAGTGCAGGAATCTATTGTTCAGATCGGTGCGGCACCGCAAAGTTGGCATTGCACCGATTGGAACACTTCCATTGCCGATAATAGGGTACTACTTGTCATGCGATTTGGACTTGTCAGATTGCATGACAATTCCCACCAGTGTGAATGGGGGCTAAGGGACACAGAGAAGAAGGAACTCTGAAACAACTGGGTTATTCTGCGTCCTACATGAGAAATGGAAACATTAAAAAAAAAGCTGTTAGTCAGGTATGCTTCCTCCCACTCCCATCATGCTTTACCCTCTTGTGGAAAGTATACCTGATATACTCTTTTCCAATACCGTCTGCCTTTAAAGTTCAAGGGGGTTACTGTGCGGTCTCAGCCTCAATGCCAATTCTTCATTCTTTCCACATTGTTCAAAGGATGTTGGCAGAACTTTCTTGCTATCATTCCACGACATTTGCTATTTACCATGCTTTACTTTCTTGCTAGTGTTCTATGAGAATGGACTTCTTTTCTCCTCTGTGGACATCAAGGATGCTTACTTGCCTGTTTTCATCATTCTAGCACATCAATGCTACCTGCATTTTCCTGTGAGCACCCAACATTACCAGCTTTTATGCCTTCCCTTTGGTCTGCCCACTGCATTTTGAGTGTTCACTAAGGTGTTAGCCCAGCTTCAGGCTTTGTTACACTCACAGGGTGTTCCCATCATGGGGTCAGGTCTCAGTGTTTGCAGTCTTGTTCCAGAGATCACTAACCTCTCGCTCTTTGAATAAGACCATTCAATTCCCTCTGGTCTACATCTTGTTTGTCCAGAGTTCATTGTACAGCAAGATAATTACCCAAAACATACATCAGGACTAGCTAAAGGTAAAGAACAGCATAGTAGGCTTAAACATCATGGACAGCACAGTCTCCATTTCTCTCTTTCACATATGATTACATTTTGGTGCCCTGGTAGCTCAAGCAGAGTAGTGTTGCCTGTATATTCTGTTATCAGAAGAAAGACCACATGATGTTAAATCTCTGCTACTGGCCATGAACCCCATGGTATTATATCCCTGATGCTGGCCATGAACCCTATGATGTTATATCTCTCCTGCTGGCCATGAACTCCATGATGTTATATCTCTGCTCCTGGCCATGAACCCCATGATGTTTTCTATCTGTTGCTGGCCATCACAAGGCTATTAAATAAAAGAGTGCAGACTGTAATTGGAATGCACCATTGTCTATAATGTTTTAATAGTTTTCTGAATTGTAAGGAAAGGAAGAACATGAAAAAGTGAAAATATTTTTTTCATTGTTTCATTGGGTGGCAGCTTTTCCAACAACTAGCCAATTCTTGCTGAATAGTGCAAATTCCGGGCCACGGTTGTTTTAAAAATTGACTGAGCCAGGTGGGAATGATTGGCCTACCAGTTACTGTAAAGTCTAGTACACACGGGCCAAATGTTGGGTGGCATAGGCCAGTTCAATAAAAACTGGCTGACATTTGGCCCTCGTGTATGGCAACCAGTCCAACAGAAGCCGGCTGAGCATGCTAAAAAACCAACAGCCAACCGGCTCCCACTCAGCGCTCTCAGCCATTGGCTGAAAGACTGAAGTGTTCTGGTGGGGGCCACCCCCAGTAAGAACACAACAGCTCGCTCAGCAGGGGAGATAGCTGTACTAACATTGGATTTTTAGTACAGTGGCTCTGACCAGGGGGTGTCAGTTTTTTTTCATTCAACCTGTTGGTTGAATGGGTAAAAACTAGAGGTGTGTACTTGGTTTTAGGGTATTCAATCACTGTTTGGGTATTCAGGCAGATGAGGGTGTTGCGACAATCTGAATACAATAACCATTACATAGAAGTCAATGCAAGCCGCCTGAGATCGCCCTAAAAATAGTGCAGGGACCATTTTTCTAATGCGGAGCGAAGCGATTCGCTCCTATTAGAACGGTCCCATTTGCACAGCATTTAGGCGAATTGTCAGGCGACTCAAGTCGCCTGACAATTCGCCTAGATGTGAACGAGCCGCGAAGTCGCGCCGCTCCGCCCCGCTGCAGTGTGAACCGGCCCTTAGAGATGGAGATTCCTCCATCCATGCTTATCACAGAGCCACAGGCTGAATAAGAGAAATCAACCTCTGTATGACTACAAACGTGGATTTCTCAATCTATGAATCGACTCCCCTGCTTTCTATTTCCACAACAGTCTTTATTCATTAGGCCTTTTGTCTGTTATGGAAGATTTGCCCAAACAGTGCAACACCTCTCGTTCCCTTGATATGCGCAAATTAAAGGGTTAAGAAAGTCCTAAGCCCTTACATGCAGTTTCTGGCACGGTTCCTCTAACATGTCAAAGAGACGCAGCTAATTGGCAATGATTAGGTATGTCTGAAAGCCGATTCCCTGTGATTTCAGCACACATAATTGTTCTGTGTAATCCAGCCTGTCAGAGGTCTTTCATCTCCCCGAGAGATCACAGACGATGGGTTTGTGCAAGCTAGGTTTCTCTCAACCACACACGGCTGGCTTCATCCCCCTTTCTGAGGGAATTCTCTCAGTGCTGTTGTGACTAGTTGGCTGCGGATTATGTGTTATATTGAGGTCACCTGTGCGTTCTTGTCCCATGATTGATTGACTGGAATTAATTACGTTGTCAGAGCTGTAATGGATGTTAAGATTGCAAGCTTTGATAAATGCAATGAGCTAGCAATTCTGTCCCATTTCCTACCGAAAGAAATATATATACCCAAGTATGCAGAGGATATATATATATATATATATATATATATATATATATATATATATATACATACATACATACATACATATACACACACACACACACACACACACACACACACACCTATATGATTTGACAAATACAGAAAAACACACAAGACTAGAAATCATGGTCTCATGGGGCCAAACATTCCCTTTGAACCATTGTGTCTCTAGGTCTAGCATTGTGCTGCTCATCATTTTACAAAATGTATTCAGCCAGTCAAAGGGCTAACTTTGAAGTGTGTCACTTCCTGCTGGCACACAGTTCTATTTAGTCACCTGGTAGAAAAATAAGTGGAAGTGGTATCAAGTGGATGGCAGTGCGGGAGTGAGCAGACAATTACTGCTAGAGAGGGGAAATGACCACTACCACTAGAGACATGGAGTGCATCCCATGACTAGGAACAGAGAGAGAATCAGTGGGAGAGAGGAACTGTATGCAAGAGTATAGAGCAGAGGCACAAAATTGGGTGGTAGATTGGAATTATTTTAGGGATGGAAAAGACTTTAAGGTTAAAACTGGTATACATCATGGCAATGTGCTTCAGAGCGAACATACATTACTTCTTCAGTCGAGGAGATAGAGAGAGATAGTACCAACACTGTAGAAAGGCAGTGACTCCTGCAGGGTTTAATGTGTTACTACAGCATGGTCATGCCCCTGTGCATCTGTGACATTATTAGACAAGTAAATAAACTCCATTCAGTGCATTCGCATAGGGTTTGACCAGATGAGCCTGTTAGGACTACATATCCTGGTAGAAATTTGACTTGCCTTTTAATTCCTGATTTTGTTTGGTTGCCACCAGCCTTGGCCTTCCTCTTTTGCAAGACAGGTGTCTTTGGCACCTGTAAAGTCCTATTTACATGACTGTTTTTGACTTAGGTGGGTTAGGTCCTTGCGAGCAGCTATGGTTTTTGTGCCAAAAATATATATGTATATAATATTTTACATTTATTGTTCCTACTGATTAGTGAATCGTTCACACCCTGCACACTCTCATATAATTTGGCTAAACTTCAACAAAACAAATTAATAAGTGCCACGCTTCACCTCCAATTTATAAATCCTATTACATCATAAAACCACAATACTAATAAACTAAATAAAAGTAACTTAAAAAATATCATATAAAATATATAAATACATAGAACCAGTCCATACATTTGTGGCTAAATAAATGTGCCAAGAAATGTGTCCACATAGAGTTAAAAAAATGAATACATTTTTGTGGAGGAATTTGTGCGTTACTTCTTGTTGAATCCCCCAACACTATGCAAACATTCAAATGTGTGCTTGTTGTGCACCCTCCACCAAATGTACTCACCTTGAAACCTGACCACACTTTTACATATGGTCAGAAAAAACTTTTTGTCCTATCAATGAGGACTAGATGTGCTCCCTGGGAAGATAATTTCATTTATAGGATCACGGCTTTCTTGCCTCAAGCATAGATGTTCCTATCCATCCGGACATAAAAAGAAAAATCTCTGGACATAGTGCTTAATCCTTATTAAAAATTGTATTTTATAAAAAACTCTTACAGATATCCACTCACTTTTCTTGCTGTGCTTCTGGCGCACCACTCTATAAGATGCATATACTGGATGTGCCGCATCAATATGTAAAACAATAGATCCTCACACTGGTATAATTTACCACGTGATGTGTTTTAGAGAACGTTGTGATGTCATAAGAGCTCCTCCCCTACGTGTTACCCCACAGTGTCACGTGGCTTCCTCAGGGGGATACATTAGATTTTAGGCAGCAGGTGTCAAATCATTACATTTCAACACCCACATTTCAGTGCTGTAAAAATGTGGTACAATGGGTTCTCATTGTGGGATAATTTTGCATAATAGTTTGGGGGTAAAGTGTTGGTGGTGAGGAAAAGTATGAAGCAGTGTTAATTTTGACGTCAAGTCTTTTGACTAAAAATGCCATTTTAGTTTTATTTGTATTTTAAGCATCTGAATTGTTTTAGTTTTTGTGATATTTTAGTTGACTAAAATAGTGTTAATTTAGTCAACAAAAATATTTTCGCTGATGAAATTAACACTGGTATGAAGGGATACTTTAGAGTTTAACATTTTCCACGTACAAATAGTAAAGCAGAGGTCCACCTTAAATCGCGTCATTTCTTATCTGTAAATAACACGATTTTACAGTACAGGGAAGCCCACTGACCTGACTCCTGGGAAATGATGAGTCATATCTCCCAGGAGGCCAAGTGAAGCAGGAAGTGAGGAGAAGAGCCTTGGACCTAAAATGGGACCACCTAGCAATAAGCAACTTAGGGTGAGTATAATTTTTTTTTCCTTCAAAGGTAAGTCTATATAGGCAAAGGACTTGTAAAAAAAAAATTCTGGGTGGAACTCCGCTTAAGTAATACTTAGCCAGTTAAGGACCGCCCTATAGCAGATTTACTGCTACAGGGCAGCCCTCCTGTGCAGAATCCCATATATATATATATATATGTGTGATTCTGCACTTCCACCTAGGGGGGACGTGCTTTGATTACTCGCAGCAGAAGCCGATCTGCGGGTGCTGGGCACTCAACATCTGCCGCCACCCGCCAATCATCAGTGAGACACAGAAAGGAGCTTTGCCTATGTAAACAAGGTAGATCTCTGTTCTGACAAGGGGGAAGAGATGCATTTTGTGTCCCTGCAAGGCAGGGAATAAAATCAATCACTTCCCAGAGTAAAAGCAGCACACATAGTACAGTAAAACACTGGCTAGTCACACAGTTAGCCCTAGATGTTTAACCCCTTCCCAGCTAGTGTCAGTACAGTGACAGTACATATTTTTAGCACTGATCACTGTATTAGTGTCACTGGTTCCTACAAAGTTTCAGTTAGTGTCCGACTGTCCACTGCAATATCGCAGTCCTGCTATAAATCACTGATTGTCACCATTACTAGTATAAAAAAATAAATAAAACTTCCAGCATATATACAATAGTTTGTATAAGTTATAACATTTGTGCAAACAAATCAATATATGCTTATTGGGATTTTTTATCAAAAATACGTAGCAGAATACATATTGGCCTAAATTTGTGAAGAAATTTGTTTTTTTTTTAAATATCTCTATTTGGATATGTTTTATAGCAGAAAGTAAAAACTATTGTTTTTTTTCAAAATGTTATTTTTTTCCTACTAACACAAAAAATAAAAAAACACAGTGGTGATCAAATACCACCAAAAGAAAGCTCTATTTGTGGTAAAAATTTACATAAATGTTATTTGGGTACAGCATTGCATGACCACGCAATTGTCCATTAAAGTAACGCAGTGCCGCATCGCAAAAAATGGCCTGGTCAGGAAGGGGGGTAAATCTTCTGGAGATCAAGGGATTAAAGTGTAAAGTCACTTTTTCTTTGTTTTTGTAGAGTAGCCTCCTTTGTCGAGTTTTTTCTGGGTTGTGTGTCTCCACTGGGGTGATTATTTATTCTTAACACCAGTGTCATTGAGACAGAAAGTGAATGGAAGTCCAAACATTTAGAGATGTCAACACGGCAGGATGTAAGAGAAAATCCTGCAAAGGGTACACCTGTTACTGCGAGAACTTTCTAAGATGGGAATTACATACACTTTGGAAAGATTTACTCTCATTTCCTGTTGCATCATCAGCCCATGTTCACATTGGGACGATTTGCATGTGATATGACATGTCAAATCGCATGCCAATTGGTGCCGCACCGATTCCCAAAAGTAGTTCCTGTACTACTTTTGGCAGCTTCGGGGTGATTCGAATGCTCCCACCAGGTCATTTAGTTCGGGTGAAATGTATGAAATTAAACAGTATATTAATCTTGGGACTCGGTTTGTAGTGTACATTATATTTTGTGTTGCATGTAACTTGCAGTATGCGGGGAGCACTACACATGCCCTATGCACCAGAATAGGGGAACATTATTGTGACACTTTAAATTATAATGCTAAACACATTTCAAATGCTTTGCGACATTTTAGAGAATGCCATGCTGGGGATTTGTCTACTTTTAGGTTCACTGGCATCAAGAGGTTGACCCCAATGCCTAGGGATGGAGACAAGAGCAGTCGACTTTTGAATAGAGAGGCTTGGTGGATTGTTAGGATTAAAACCAGAGTCCCCCTGGGGCTGAACCTCAGGCGGCACCTGGATTTACATTTACGATAATTATTATGCAGTCTTATATATTATTGTATTTTTCCGTTTTTTTTATTTTTTTTTATTTTCAGGAAGTAAAAGTTAATCTCCACAATGGGGACACGTGTCCCCATTTGGTTACTTCCTGACATTTGTATATATATATATATATATATATATATATATATATATATATATATTTACAGGAAGTAAAAGCTATTGTCCACATTTGGTTACGTCCTGATATTATTATTATTATTATTATATTTTTTTTACAGGAAGTAAAAGATTGTTTCCACAATAAGGACACGTGTCCCCATTTGGTTACTTCCTGATATTATTATTATTTGTTTTTTTTTTTCCTCCCACCATTCCTCATTTTCTGTTGCCCTATCTTGTTCTCCCCTTGGTTATCTTTGTTATTGCTAATAATTGTTTTTGAATTGTATATATATCGTTATTTTTTTTTTTTTTTGTTACTGTGGTTTGTTCTTTTTAAGGAATAATTTCCAGTCCTCCTATTCTTCTGGTCTCATTGTATCAATTGAGAACTAAGAGGCTAATTAAAAGTCTCTATGATCAATGAAGGAAGGGGGTGGAGTTGGGAGAGTTTTCTTATTAGTATATATTTGTGCTGTTTTTGATACATTAATGTTCTGAGCAAGGCCATGATGGCTGAAACGCGTTAACATCTACCGTGTATCTTGTGGAGAAATAATAAATCTGGACTGATTAAGAGCATGTATGGAGTTGCAGATTGTCCTTATCTACCCATTACACTGGCAGCAGAGCAACTACACATCCTGCACTCAACAGCTCAGGAGGAGATTCATTGAATTGTTGTTTATGTATGATTTTAATTATTATTATTATTATAGAGGATTTATATAGCGCCAGCAGTTTGCGCAGCGCTTTACAAAAATGAAGGCAGACAGTACAGTTACATCACAGTTTGGTACAATAGGAATCAGAGGGCCCTGCTCGTTAGCGCTTACAATCTAAGAGGGAGGGTCAATTGATACAAAAGGTAAATAGACGTCTGTGCATGAACCCGTACAGGTGTCTGTCATATCGCCCCCAAAGATGGACCGGTTTGAAATCATGCAAGTTTAGCTGAACTTGCATGATTTCTAACCCGCATCAGTGTGAACCTGGGCTTAGAACAGAAAGTGAAAAGAAATTTCCCCAGAGGAAAACCAAAAAAACTAAATAAAAGGTTCTGTCTAGCGTGCCACTTCAATAGTTTCCTGAGGTCAACAATATTTTTGAATTGAGGTAAGTAGTTATTAGTCTGTTGGGGTTGAATGATGGGAGCGCATCATTCAAGCAGTGGGCTGTCTCTTGGTATGCAGAGAGATATACAAATCTCAAAATGTCTTGGTGGGTGGATAGTAGTCTGGGAGAGTTGGTGTTCCTAAGCAGGCTGTATTTGCATGCAGACTTTCCTAAGTAACTCCAACATGTGATGTTGGGCCTCTGTGACTGAAAGAGCTGAAATCCAAAACATAAAAAAGGTGGGCCAGGGATGGTTAAGCTGTGGAGGAAAGGGCTAGTTGATGCTGAACATCCTCTAGCTCAGAATTTAGGTAAGCTTTGTATGACTTCTCTGTATGTATGCAGCTTTTAATGCACACTGTGAGATCCTCACAGTGTGTAGTTAAATCAGAGTTATACTTTTTAGTGCAGGATAGGAGTCTGCACAGCTGTGCAAGATTGAAAGTAAGAATGGAGTCCAGCTTTAAGTTGCCCACATTTTCAGGCTTCCCATAAGAAGAATGTGCACAGGTTATTCTATACTACTAAAGTGCCAGTGAACACATCTTTTCAACTTCATAACAAAACTGGTGAAAAACATTGATATTTTATTAGCGTATTATGTTGTATTTTCTTGAACAGGCTTTAGACCAAAAGCAGTACTAAGAATACTTAGAGGGGTACAGGCAGGGTCGGCGCTAGCATAAGACTGCTTAGGCAGCTACCTTTGGGCACAAGGATGGGGGGGGGGTATTATTGGTGGAGCTGGAGGGGTCCTAATGGCAACCCCACCCATGTTCCATGGGTTGCACATGTAGCCTCCTTGTCTCCTTGTTCGATTCCACACCAGGACAGGAGCAGTAGCAACATTTACTGGAACGGATCCTCCTGCAGCCACTGAAAGCCTGCTTCTCCTCCTCTCCCTTCCATCGGCATTCAGCCGCTGCAGGAGGAAAACATAGAGGATCAGTTACAGTTTATGCCACACCCACTACCCCTTCTGTCCAGGTTCCGTTTCCCTCTGCTGCCAAGGCCCACCTGTGTACTCCCCTCACCGTGTTCATTCAAAACTGTAGCATAGTAAATTATGTTTGGCTTGTTCATTCATTCTGTGCAGCTGAGGCTGCATAGATGGAGATTGAGGACTGTGTCCTGGCACCGTCCACTGCAGGACGCTCATAGCAGAGAACATGGGGATGGTCAGAGCAAAGAACATGGGGGGTTGCATTGTGGAGGAGAGGGGGTGGTGAGAATTGCACCTTTGTCTGTGTATTACAAAAATAATTGCTTTGGCCCTGGGTACAGGTGTATAACAAATAGGTCCTGAACTGGCACAATGTTACATTTCCTCTCCAAATGTGCCTGTACATGCTGTGCATCCCCTGTACCTGCACAGACACCATTTTTCCTGCTGTGCAAGCACAAGAAAGAGGGGCCATGTGCATAGCACCCAACTGTTCTATCTTTGAAGGAACGTTCCCTCTTTTAGAACCAAATCCCTCTTCACCTCTTTCCTCCTCTTTTTCCCTTTTTTTTTTTTAAACATCTATATCTGTATAAAAAACACTAATTAACTACCAAAAGTGTTGTACTAAAACTAAACGAAGCCTTTCGCCTAAAAATATAAAATATTGAATTTATCATTTTGAAAGGAGATTATAAAGGAAAGGTAGTATTGAAAAAACTGTTGTTCATTTACCCAATATTTTTTTAAGATTACATTGGTGCTGCATTCCACATTAAGGTGGTCCAAAAGAATCATCAGTGCTGATTCTTTTGGATTGCTGTGGGGCCATGCGTGTGAAGCAGAGTATTACTTGAGACCCTTTCGTTGCGCCCACTTTTGTGGGTCTGGGTTCTTTGCACGGGTCTCTGATTGGACCTCCAATTGGGGGACTGTACTGGGTTCTTTTGCACCCGTCCCAGCCATTTGAGTACCAATAACCCCTTTGATCGTAGACGGTTTTCTCTGTATTTGGGTTTTTATACGATATTAGTCACTCTGCTGTCATACCCGGCCCCTCTTCTGACCTTCTTCTCTGCACCTGCTATCAACACTGGTGATACTTCCCAGATCATCGTTCAAATATCCAATGGACTGCTAGATACTTGGAATCCCTCCTTCCCTTGTTATTTTTCAGGGGTCACCTTTAATATTTATACTCCATTGGATACCATTTTAAACTATATGTGACCTAACATCAATCCATCCTGTTTCACATCCACGTTGAACTGAGGCAGGACTGACTGATTGACATCCTTACTCGTCTCTTGTTTTTGCTTCATATAGCTGAGGTTTTTATTGCGACCACTTATCCCCTGAAGAAGAACTATCGAAACGCGTTGGGCCTTTCCGCCACTTAGTGGTGATGCAAGTGATCTTTTGCTCTACTGTATTTTAATTTCTGTATTTTGTGTCATTTCAAACCTTGTCTTTTGTCATATTTGTGGTATTTTTGCTAGTGTTGGGTACTACACACCAATGCTATCCCTCTTGTTGGCAGACTTTTGTAGGCCTGATCAATGTAATTTTAACCTTTTTCAATAAATCTTTTGTATTATCAATTGTTTTGATCTTTGCTCCCTGAGGAGTTGGTTTCCGCTAAAGTCCCATGTATTTCGGGGGTTTTCTGTTCAATTATTCAATATTTTTTTAATATTCCTTCTTCATGATTTGCATAACGGGGGGGGGGGGGGGGTGTCTGTTTGTTCCAGAAAGCGTCTCATCTCAAGTTGAGAGGTATGGCTGTGTTCCCTCACCTTCAGTAGTTCCAGTTGTTCTGTGACTTATGTTTCAATCCTTTGTATTAAGATTTTGAAAAGAGTAAAAGCAACAAGAGCACTGTGCAGAGCAGTGAACAATCCTTTCATGCTCTGTATAGACAATAAGAAATGGTACATAAGTGGGGGGAGACAAAACAGCAGAAAATCTTGGCAATTGGGTAAGTCTTCTCTAAGCTCACAGGTGAACATTTGACCACCAACAGAAGTGGACAGGAATAACATATTTTGTGTTATAACATGGATATAAAACAACATAAACATTGTGAACACTGGGAGGTGGTCATCCATACGATCACCCCTTGGATCATAATGTGGGACAATAAAACTCAAGATTTTGAGGTTGAGACAAACCTTAAATGATAATCCATGGAAGTAGGCCAACCAGGTAGGAAAGCCCACATCCAGCGACCACGGTTCACAAAGTATTACTCTTTGCCAAGCATTGTAACAGTCCTACAAAAAGGACTTTGGGCCCCCATATATAAACATCAATCATTTAAATAAGAAAGGAAAAGAAAAAGCTAAGAGAACGTGATGCCAAGGCTGGCAGGATTTAAAGAAACAATGAAAGAGATAAGAAGAGGAAAAGAGAAGAATAAAGGCAATGGATCCGTCCGGGGAACCTGCATCAACTTATTCGTACGTGTTCTGTGAATTCTGTGTATTTTCTTATATAGACTGCTAACTTAGCTGTTATACGTGCTAATGCAGATGCATTGCATATCTTCTGGTCTTTAGAGTTAATATTCAAAAATATCCCCTTTTATTTTGTACATGTCTCTGAATGAGTTGCTAACCAGGCTTTCTTAGTGTACAGAAAGTTTCAGCTCAGTTTTCTGCTTATCAGGCTGTTCTTTTAATGAGGTGTTCTTGGCTGACTTTCTGTCTTAAAATGTTGTTATTTTTTCCCTTTTTCCCCCCTTTTTCTTTTTTGTGCTTGTCTGTGTAGGGACTTTGGAGCTCTCAGGCTGGAAGGGTTGTTAAGTGAGTTGAAAGGCCTTTTGGTGCAAAGAGAGATGAAGCAGATGAGTCAGGATCAGTAAAACACCTCTAAATAGGAATGAAAGATAAACACCCAATTGAGCGCTGCTTCATCCTCCTGCATGAAAGCCAATGACAACGACTTAAGCCGATATAAGAGCGTTGCTAATGATCTGGAACCCTGGGCATGAGAAGGGGGGATTAGCTGGTAATTTATAAACAGATAAAATAAAGAATCTGTTACAGTGTGAAAGTGCTTTGAGGTATATAATCTTGTTTATTTATACAGATAACATGTTGAGGGCAGAATAAATAAAAATATAGCTTAATGTGATATTTATGTACTTTGATATTATTTTTACATTTTCTACAGATAAAGTGAAGTTTCTGTTGTGGCCTTGATAACCTATTGTTAGACCTTTGAGGATCAGACTGATTTGCTAAAGACAAATACGCCGTTTACTTTGCAAAAGGAAGTTGTGCTTTTCAAGGGAATTTTCCCAGGAGCTTAGCGAATAAGATGAAGCTCTAACTTCCATCATTCAATCATGTGCAGGCAAAAATGCTGTTTTTCTTATACTCCTTACACGTGATTGGGTATACTTTGAAAAATTAGATTTCACTGCTTTTACAAAGCTCTGGGGACAATTCCCCTGCACTGTGCAACTTTTCTTGCCAAGTGAACATCATATTTGTTTTTAGTAAGTCAACCCCAATGTTTCTGCAGGCCTAAATATGGGACAAGTGGGTTAAACTGTAGAACATAAATGTTTTGATCCCTCGTGATCCAGTAGTTTAATGTTGTACTCAGACAAGGATCAAGCTGTATAGGGTATTGAGTTAATAATAAAAACTTTTAAGTGCTGATTATCACACACATTTTTCAATTTGTTTGATTTGGCCAATACATCTCTCTTTTTAAGAAAAAAAGAGGGTTAAGTGCTCATGTCTCAGTGAATGGCTGCATTGCCTTTAACACAAACACATCTCACTAGGATATAATTGTTAAGCCCACCCTTAACAATATTAGGTACAGAGTGAATTAGAGAGCTATTTGGGTGTTTACTGGGCTACTCTAAAGGTCCATAATAGGTTAGAAAAAAACATTAAATATAAAATTGTTTCCATGTTTATTGATACATATATACAGTATAAAAGACATATACAAAAACACATATTCAAGATAATAAAATTGGTTCATAAATACACGAAAACCAAGTTGTAAGAATTGGTGTTTCCAGATGGATAGCTGACATGTTTTGCAGTTCCAAAAATATATAATCCGCTTCTTCAAAGCTCCATTGTTAATTTGAAACACCTACAAAGAGTGGCTGTATATACTAGTCGGAGGCATCACAACTGAGGAGAGACCAGAGACGGAGCAAGGACAAAAGCTGTCAGCCATATAAGTCCCCACACAACAAAATTCAACCAGCTGAAAGCTTGGTAACAATAAGAGATGCTGCTTCCAGAGAAATACAATGCTAAACAGAATACGTAAATAGCAGACTGAAAGCGTATCTAAACCCAAAACCAAAAATGCAATGTATTGTAGGTTATTAGTGTAGCTCTCTTTTGGGAGGGGGTATGACAAATAGGATATTGCACTGAACCTGTAGGTAAATAAGAGAACCAGAACCTTCACTAAGTGAAAAAGTGGGTTTGATAATAAAGTTGACAGTGCCTTTACCCAGGAAAGGGCCTCTGTGAACAGAGGGGATTCCCTTTCTGGGAAATTAAGCAATAATCTCATCAAAGTAATTGGGAATAGAGAAACTACTGCAACCAGCATATAATATTAACCATAAGCATATACTGCAGATGCTCACTAGTATGGAAATACTACAAGCTTTATATAGTAAAGGTGGATAATAGTACATATATCCAATGTACAAACAGGTATTATTAGCAATGGGCCCAAGAGGAGACCTGGTGGAATTGCACAAATATTCCCAGGTATATATATAGTTACAGTAATAATAGAGATACCTCCAGAGGAATGTTACAGCACAGTTCAATTCAAGGGCCTCTGAGGATGATTGCTGGCAACTTTTGTCTTTGTGTTGGAGACCTGGAGACACGATCTGCAGTGATGAAGAGACCCGAAGACAAGATCCGCGTTGATGGGGAGATCCTTCAACCGTTGTCCAACCAGCCAGGAAAGCAGCTTCTCACAGGCAGAGACTGTGCCAGACTCATATACAGTAGCACAGACCCAACCACCTGGCATACTGCATGTGAGATAATAACAATAGGACAGAGACTCACAAGGACTCAGAAACACATTTAAGAAGCTATGGGCAGCTGCAATTTAACTATTGTAACATAAAAATTCTTGCATAATAGTCTCTCCTGGCCTGGCATTAGCAGCATGGACAGAACATGTGGCTGAAACTTTCTCCCTCTCTCCACTTCCTCCTGGGGTTTTTTAAAGTGCAAAATGCCTTGTCCCGTATGTGCCCAGTACACACCACTGTAATGCTGCAGGCCATACTCTTTTCCATTGCAGCGCAGTGCAAGGCAATCCACCATTTAACACCATGCAACAACCAATAGAACTTTATGAAATGTCACTGTGTTAAGAAAACAAAAACAAAGAAACAGTGCAATGTGCAGTGATTGGCAAACTGTAGTTGTCCCTCCACATCACACTGCACACCAGCTTCTGCATTGTCATGCAGCAGCTGGTGTGAATAGTCCCTCAAAGAATGCCCAGACACACAATCTTTAACAATATCTGCACAGAAAAGTCACATGAGACAGACAGCAGGCACTACAAATGATAGGCAGATGTATTCCCTCTTATGGTTTTTAGGAACCTAAATAAGTATGGCTAAAACTGGCATGAACAACAAAACAAAAATACTAGCTAACTGTGCTTTTCATTTGTTTGCTTTTGTGATGCCCAGTATGTGGACTCTGCAGCAACTTGTTGCAAGATTCATACCCTTGAGGTGGTAGCTAGCAAGAGAGCAGGCAGGACTATTCCTTTAAAAATAAAGTGTTGTGAAAAAAGATGTACTAATGGTGTGTGTGTGTGTATAATAAAGTTTTAACTCCTTTATGCAAGTTGTAGATTAAAGTTCCCATCTACAATGCCCTGTGCAGAGGGAACATAAGTCTCCATACTACTTTGGAATGGGCAGCACACACTTGTGCACACTGATCATTGTTTGAACTGCCACTAATATCTATCTGGACAAGCTAGCAAATAAAAAACAAAATAACATGGTTCCCAATTATGTGTTTGCCATGTCACCATGGCTTTGTAAACCGCTGTCAATGACAGCCGCTGGTGTAATTCTTTTTTTGTGCACTCATTGTGCATATAGAAAGAAATACTTTTCTTTAATAAAACAATACAGTGTTTTAACCTCCCTGGCGGTATGATTATGTCAGATTTTTGGTGTTGAAAGCGGTACGATTATTTTGCATGGAAATTTGGTGTTTTATATTGTAGGCCTGTAATTCTTAGGAATAACTTACTTAAATCTGTCCAAACCAGAGTCTAGTAGACATCCCGGGTATGATAAAGTTTGAAACATGAAATCATAAATTATAATATAATAAATAACTAAAAATAATTATCAAAAATAATAACGTAATAGTAGTAAAATGTATTCAATAATGTAATCAAATCAAAAACACTGAAATTTGCTCAGTTGCAGAATTGTCTCTGTCGCCACTTTCAGTGTCTGATGATAAATTTCCCCAAAAATCAGTATCACTCAATTCTGCAAATGATTCTTATTTACTATCGCTGTTTTCTAGCTGATCAAAACCAATTTTGACGTAAAGGGACACTTTTTGGTTGCTATGGACATTCTCAAGTTTCCAGGCAGAAAGAATGACATGAATAATATAAAAGTGCATGCAGGTCACTGGGCAAACCACTAGGGACAAAGGGGATGTGAAATGATCTTATACACTAATGTAATCTATAAGATTACAATGTACTGTATGTGCTGTGTGTGTTTCACTTTTTGGATTTCCCGCCAGTCTCCGTCCCCGGCACACAGGAGTCATCTGGCGGCGGATACAGCCTGCAGACACGGCAAGTACAAGGTGAGTAGCACTGTCTGGATCCAGCAATGCAATCCCGAGTGTGGCTCGGGGTTACCGCTAATGGTACTGAAATTCCACCCTGAGCCACACTCGGGAATACCGCCAGGGAGGTTAAAATACATATTTTTTACAAATACAAAAAATATATATATATTTACTTTTTATATAAGCATTTATTTAACAATGTTTCCATTTCAAAGCCTTACATGTCCTTAAAAACAATGTCAAATTTATTTAGGTAAGCAAATTAGTCATAGAGTTATTATCAAGTCAACTGATGCATAATGATGCTACAAGTTTTGGTCCGGACATCTAGACATCAGTTACCTCTGCTTTGGTCTTGCACTGTTTAGTAAACATGCTGAAAAAAACATACTGTATATAAAAGTTGGGTTTATAATGTATTGTACACATATTACTACGTACGGTATGTACAGAGTGTTAAGGGTTTAACCATTTGTCACCCCGCAACAGAATATCTACTGCGACAGGGTGGCATCTGCAGGCTCAGTCGCGTATATATATATATATATATATATATATATATATACAGCAGGTAAAAATAAGTATTGTACACATCACCTATGTAACAATCCATGCAACCCATACATACAAAGAAAACAAGACAAATACGTTCAGAAATTAAGTTATGTCTAATAAAATGGAATGACACAGGGAAAAAGTATTGAACACGCTAACTGAAATGTATTTAATATGTGGTACAATATCCTTTGTTGGTAATTACAGCTTCAAGACGCCTCCTGTATGAAGAAACTAGTCGCATGCATTGCACAGGTGTGATTTTGGCCCATTCTTCCACACAAACAGTCTTCAAATCTTGAAGGTTCCGTGGGCCTATTCTATGAACTCTGATCTTTAGTTCTTTCCATAAATTTTCTATTAGATTCAAGTCAGGTGATTGGCTGGGCCCTTCTAGCAGCTTTATTTTCTTTCTGCGCAGTAGGAAGAACCTGAAGGATGTGCGCTCCTTTCTCAAGCTGGTTTGGATAGGACCTGTGAAGGCCTATATATTGCCATCCAGTTGACATCAACTGCTGTCAACAGTTCTTCCTAATGCTCTGAAACGTGTCGTGGCCTAGTGACATCATCCATGGCAGACGCTGTAATCCAGTCCTCACTTTGAGCATTTCCCTCTTGAAACCATCTAGCTGGCCGGGACAGCCCTTTGCAAGTGGCGGACTACTGCAACGTGGGCTTACTAAGCCCCTACAGCCGCTGACGTCTTTTTGAATGTACTTTTCCTGTGACATGCCTGTTTCTAATCATCACGATGTGAGTTATAATCCTACTTGTTTCTATTAAATTGCATAAGTCTGCACTCAGAGGCACCTGTTCCCTTTCTCTCTTTGCATGTACTGGAGACTGCATCCACTCCCCTCTACAAGGCTAGCCCTGAATCTGTGGACTTGTTTGGCTATTATATGAGGATCTATACAAAAGGACTATATTTTACATGCTTGGACTTTGGTTTAATGTTTGAATTGGTTCCCTACTAGCTCCAGATTATTTCTGGGTTTTTTTTTTGTTGGTCCTTTGCTCTTGGACAATTCTTTTGATCATTTTTTTCACTCCTCTGTCAGAAATTTTGCGAGGAGCACCTGGTCGTTGCCAGTTTATGGTGAAATGATGTTCTTTCCACTTCTGAATTATGGCCCCAACAGTGCTCACTGGAACATCCAGAATTTAAGAAATCCTTCTGTAACTAATGCCATCAGTATGTTTTGCAACAACAAGGCAGTGTTGCCAACCGCCAGTAAATTTACTGACAGTTTGTAAAAATCAGTGATTTTTAGAACGGTCTATAAATATCAGGGTCTGATAATTTGTCATGCTGTGCTGACTTTTTAAGTGTAAACTGGGCAAACTACTTGATATGGGTATTGTCAGTGTTTCCATGTTGTGTTTAAATATCAATTGTCTTAGTTTTTAATTGGAGTTCAGTTATTTTTCAGGTTGCCAGTACAAAATGTGCTCTGCCAGTAAGAGTTTCCATGATTTGCCAGTAAAAAAGGCTGCAGGAGGTTGGCAAAACTGCAACAAGGTTGCAAAGGTCTTGAGAGAGCTCTTTGCTTTTACACATCATGAGATGTTTCTTTTGTGACACCTTGGTAATGAGACAACTTTTTATAGGCCACCAGGTGAGACTGAACCAGCTGAAATTAATTTGCACTGACAAGGGGCAGGATTGCTTTCTAATTACTGATAGATTTCAGCTGGTGTCCTGGCTTTACATGCCTTTTTGCACCTCCTTTTTTTCATGTGGTCAATACATTTTCCCTGTGTCATTCCATGTTATTATTTCTTTGTATGTATGGATTGCATGGGTTGCTACTGACGTTCTGAAAATTTCATATCAATAGCACCTTTAGAAGTATATTTACCTAGAAAATGGTGATGTGTTCAATACTTATTTTACTCGCTGCATGTGATTTTGCCTCTTTCGGGTTCGGAACACGCATGTCACTCCTTCTGTGACCTCTGTGTCGACCCAAAAAAGGGGATTACTGTTTGTCATAGCAATCACATGATAATAATGTAAACAACCTGTAGCCAATCACAGATCCCAACCATAAGCAAGCTGTTCATATATAGGAAACCTATTCATGACAGCTAAACTATTGCTTATATAGTGGTCATCACTGTATAAGCAATAACAGTGTAAAAAAAATCTCTAATCACTATGGTGACACTGAGATACTCTGATGACAAGATTGTAAAAACAAAAAAATAAATATTAAAAAAGGAAAAAAAATGTTAAACAAATTCTCTCAAGAAATGAGATAGGCAGTGAGTACATCAGGATTGATCAATTTTCAAATATACAGTATATCGCATAGTTTGTAGATGCTATAACTGTCGCACAAAACAATTGACATACACTTATTGGGATTTTTTATTTTACCAAAGACATGTAGCAGAATATATTTTGGCCTAATTTTACGAAGACATTTCATTTTATTGGATAGGTTTTATAACAGAAAAGAAATATTGTGTTTCTTCAAAATTTTCTTTTTTCGTTTACTGTATATAATAAAACATTAAAAAATCAAATACCACCAAAAGAAAGCACTATTTGTGTGAAAAAGTAGCAGTGCTGAATAGCAAAAATGCTCTGGTTATGAAGGGGGCAAATCCTTCTGGAGGGTAAGGGGTTAAGTCACCTGTCACCAATTGATAATTTTGGGTATCATAATTTTTCACCACTTTGGAGTACATACAGTTTTGAGACTTAACACATTTGGTATCTATTTGGTATCTATACCCCTATCCTGGAGTCCTTGCACTGGCTACCCGTCAGGTTTTGCATTGACTTTAAAATCCTCTTGCTCACCTACAAGGCTCTTCATATCTTGGCACCCCATTATTGCTCTGAACTTTTTTCAACTTACACCCCCCCTCGTAACCTCCGCTCCTCAAATTCTGGTCTACTGTGTGTCCCCCCTACTTACCTACACTCAATGGGGGACCGATCTTTCTCCTGCTATGCTCCAAAGCTATGGAATTCACTTCCTAAGAATGTCAAAGAGTCCTCTTCTTTAAACTCATTTAAATCAAACCTAAAAACTTTCTTTAGACAAGCTTTCACTTAATTGTCCCTTTATCCCTTATGTTATGTTATCGTGTGTATTTCTTGTGTTTTATCCTGTGTATTCCCTTTTATCCTGTGTATTTCTTGTGTTTTCCTTGTAAAGCCCTTTGAGAAGCCACCTTTAAAGGCCCTATATAAAAGAAAGTTTATTATTATTATTATTATCTATTTACTCTATACTACCTGGTGATTTATTTTTTACAAAAATGAGGATTAAATTGGTTTTGTTTGCAATTATACATTTTTTCCTGAAATGTTGATTAGATAAACAGTTATGCAAATATCTTGTGGCTTAAAAAAATTACCACTACTATCATTTTTTTCTACAAGTCCTCTTTTTTCAGAAAATATATAATGTTCTTTTAGCTAAAAACACATATTTTAACGTGTGCATCCAAATAAAAAAATGCTCTAGAGGGACACTGGTTAACTTTCATCATCACTATCATCTTCCCAGAACTGGCAGATGCATACTACAGGCCTATTCATAACCTGGACTAACAGGCAATGACATTTAACCACTTCAGCCCCGGAAGGATTTACCTACTTCTTGACCAGGTCTTTCTTGCGATACAGGACAGCGTCACTTTAACTGACAATTGACAACGCTATACCCAAACAAAATTGATGGCCCTTTATGGAGTGGATGGAGTATCTAATAAAAATGAAATTTCTGTTGCAGAGGATGCATAAAACTTGACTTGCATCTTAGTGCAGAGACCTTCACCCTAACAGGATATGACATTTTGGAGGGGTCTTTCTGTACACCAACTGCATACAGAACACTTCTAAGTTGCCATATTGCATTACAGAAAATTACAGCGCTGTCGTTTGAAAATTAAAGCTAATTTTAAATAACATTCAAATACAAAATGACCTGTGTAACAATTGTATGTGCTCTATTTTATTTTTTTAATTTGCTCTATTTTTCCATGACAGTGGAGTTACCCTTTAAGCTGGTTCCTATTAAAATTCTCCATTCTGTTCCCAGTAAATTATTTTATATTGTTATTGCTTCCCTCATCTTAGACCTAAAAACCTTCCTTCCTGCTTTCCCCTATGATATTTATGGTAGGCATACAGAAAGTTGCTTTTGCAAAATATAACACTTTAAGCTACAGCCTTACCCCTCTGCCCTAACCCCAATAGTTGGGAACCATAACTTTCTTCTAAGTCTGGATCTCCAGTCTCCCTGAATCCATAGGAGAATTTATTTTTCTTGTGATATAAAGTGTATAAAAACCCTAACAATGAATGTCTCCTATTTACGCCACTGTGGTCTGTTAATATTCTTTTAAAAGCGTTTTGTTATGTACAGTATGTTTGATAATAACAAGAATATCTGTTAATTCCAGAAATTAAAGCAGTGTTCCTGCCTCCCCCTACAAAAAAATAACACATACTGTAGCTGATGACTTTTAATATTATGACACTTACCTGTTCTGGAATCCAGCGATGCCAGCACCCCAGCTGATGTTTCCATCGTCTGCCGCCACCATTGCCAGTAAGAGAACCCGGCAGTGAAGCATTGCAGCTTCACGGCCGGGTCCCTATTGTGCATGCGCAAAGTGCGATGTGCTCTCTTACTGGCCCAGCAGCAGGGGAAGGAGGAGGGGGCCAAACTTGTGATGTACCTCGCTGCGGCGAGGTCTGACAGAAGTGGAGACAGGGTACCTATCAAAAACAGGTACCCGCTCTCTCCCCCCCCCAAAAGGTGCCATATGTACCAGAGGTATCAGATAAGTAGATGTTTTGGGCGGAACTCCTCTTTAAATGAGTTCCCAACTTGTTTTAGTGAGCTGACAATGCTGCACTGTCATTTTTAATAATATTAGCAGTCGTTTGTGAGTTCTGTGAATTACAGAACATTTCCATTTTATGTTGTGGTGATGAGGAGTAGGGCAGACATTCTGTGGTCCTTACACGCTTTCTGACCTGGGGGTGACAACCCTGCTGCTCCATTAATTCAGTACAGGTAGTTTCATCTAAGGACTACTAAACTGCAATATAATAAAAAATTCTTCAGTTAGATAAACTTTAATTGATTCATCAGGTAAATTACTGGACATGTGCCAAGTCTCCAAGTTCCAGCTTTTACAAACTTATCTACAGGCAGTCCCCTAGTTATGAACATCCTACTTATGAATGACTCCTACTTACAAACAGAGGGAGACAACAGGAAGTGAGAGGAAATCTCCCCCTAGGAAGAGAAATTCACTCCTGTAAGAGTTATTATGGGAAAAAGGGGTCTCCACTGAGGCTTTATCACCAAGGTTTGTTTCCACAACAACCCACAATTTTCAAAATCCAATTATCATTGGGACAGGAAGTGAGGTGAAATCTTTTGAACAGAAACATAGACAGCAAAACAAACATAACAGGGGTGTTAACCCTTCCCTATGCTATCCAAAAAGCTTAAAAATATTTGTTTTGGCTGAAGCTACACTTAAAAAATGCACCTGTTCCGACTTACAAACAAATTCGACTTATGAACAAACCTACAGTCCCTATCTTGTTTGTAACCCGGGGACCGCCTGTATATAGATATGCCCCACTCCTTCACTAAGCAGGCACTTTGATATGCTCATTAACCATTCCTCATAAATTAATTAAGCCCAAATTAATTGTTTCATATGTGCTGTATGTTTAATATCAGACTGCCAACAGGTTCCAGTATTTGGATCAGAGGGAAATGGAACTGGGATCGCAAATGGGGGATGATCAAATGGCTCTCTATGCAACATGCAAACATCCCCCCCCCCCCAAAAAACAAAAACAAAACTCTCTCTGCACCACAACCAAAGCCCCCATACGCAAAACTTTGTTTACTTGGTTCAAGACCCTGGTTCTCCTTAGGACAATGTATCCAACCTCCGTGGATTTGTGTTGGAGAAACTGTAGATAGCTACATAGCTGTATTTCTTGGTATTGTTCCACAGTCCAAAGCTAATACTTATAAGGTGATCTCTTGACAAGTGACAGCTATAGAAGTATAGGTAAGGTTCATGTTGTTAAATTCTCATCTACTTTTGAGTTGATAGTTGTTTTTGCACCCTTTTATACTATATATACTTTAGCTTTTATTCTGTAAATCTAATCTTAGATAGAAATGTATAAGGAATCTTCAAACTAATCTTTTTTAATGCTTGAATTTCACTTTCAATGAAAGCTGATTTTAAGAAAAATAACATTCTGTGATATTATATGCCCATTATACTAACTGCACAATCTAGGGTAGCACCATCTGTTTAGCAAAAATATGAAATTATTATTATAGTCACGTGTATGGTATATTGTTTTATATGTAGTGTTAATGTGTGTTGTGGCGCTGTTTTGCAATGTTGAGACTGTGGTTTAAAAAGTTACCATGGTCCAAGTTGCAAGATGTTTGTATATTGTTACTGCATTTGTCTTGGTTTTTCCTAGGTGCTACATTCCTTACATCAACCTAGAAAAAAATATAATAAAAATATATGAAAAGATTAGATTGGCCTGAAGTGTATAGGTGCTTGTGTGACTGCCTTTACCTAATACAGACAGGAAATGGTCAACAATGTTTTCTGTAAAATGCTGCATAGTTGCATCACATAAATCTTGCAATATGTTGTATTATTTTTCAAAATAAAGTTGTCATATTTCAGAATAATTTCTACCATTTCTACCATAAGGGGCATAGTTAGGTTTTTGTTCACAGATCTTGCCGTGCTTCTGTTGGCATACTTATAAAATAAACCTATAAAACATTGCTTGGATAAAAAGGCACTAGCCATAAGCATGGTGATAAAGTCTGCATCAGTGAAACTTGTTATCTTCAATCTTAGCTCCCTTGGACTTGTTTATGATTGTACAGTGAGCGCCAATCCTGGATGGGCAAGAGCCCCTTGTGAGCCCTTACCTGCCTGATAAAGTCTGACAAACAGCTCGTTACCACTTAATTAGGCAGGTGAAAATTTACCACCCACCAGACAGAAGCTGAAATGGTCTCCTGCCGTCAGCCGTGTAGAAGACTTGCAAGGCAGGGCTGCTCAGTTTTAATTACCCTTAAATCTGCTGAAATGCAAACTTAAATAGCAAATTAGTTCCTCCTGAAAAGCTGTAAGCAATCCTATATCATTTAGTGCCTCCAAGGTACACAGATCTAAGCGCCTTATAAACAAAGTTGTATTACTGTGTCACAGCTCAGGAAAACCATGCAGAGCATTGTGTGCGAGTGTAGGCAGTGCATGTTTTCTGTGGATGCATTAATAGACCTGTTGGCAGAGTGTGTAGTACCAACATATATAATCCACTTCTAAAATATCCTCCCATGTACAACCCAAGAACCCTGAAACTCAGGCATGTGAAGAATGCAAATGCCAACTTTGCTAAAAGTCAATGTTCAGATACTGCCCACGACCACTACATCATACATTGTAATGTTGCCAGCTCTTCATGGCTACGTGGCTAAGGTGGCACCTGTATACTGAGCCAGGAGTGTACAGGATGATCAGTGGATCCGAACAGGCAGCAGGATTGTGGACTTCAGCACAGGAGCATACTGGATGAATAGTGGAGTGGAACAGGACTGCAAATGTCACTGAAATAAGCTAGATAATGGAAGATAGGGCAGGCAGCAGTCAGCCAAGGTCGGTACACAGTAAGTCACTCCAAGAAAGGAATGGCTGTAATAATTGGGCACAGACAAAAGAGTTGCTCAGGCACCCTTGAACAGATATGGGCCCTTTGAGGGACCTACACCTATGACATTATTGGCCACGACACAAAAGAAGGAGTCTCTGCCACCTGAGGGTGAGCGGAAGCCCAACAGCATGGGAGCAAGAAAGTCACACCTCCCATGTTTCATGTTGCTATCAGCTGGGAGTCATTGTTATATGTTAACCAAAGTAAATGAGCAAACTGACCCGGCATAATTTCCTTACATCCTCCACCACCTCGGACCGAAAATCTTAGCCTGTAATCTGATTTACGAACTGCAGCATCCTGTTGTTGGAACTTATGGCTAAATAAGCTGTTAACCACTTCTTGACCACCCTATAGCAGATATACTGCTACAGGGCAGCCCTCCTGTGCAGAATCACATATATATACATGATTCTGCACTTCCACCTAGGGGGCGCACATGTGATTACTCATAGCAGAAGCCGATCTGCCAGCCCCAGGCACTCGATGTCTGCCAGCACCCGCCGATCATTGGGCAGAGACACAGAGCGGAGCTCTGCCCATGTAAACAAGGCAGATCTCCGTTCTGACAGGGGGAAGTAATGGATTTTGTGTTGCCTAAATTTATGAAGAAGCTTGATTTGTTAAACCTTTTTATTGGACATGTTTTATAGCAGAAAGTAAAAAATATTGTTTTTTTTTTCAAAATTGTTGGTATTTTTTTGTTTATAGTGCAAAAAATATAACATGCAGTGGTGATCAAATACCACCAAAACAAGCTCTATTTGTGGGAAAAAAAAATTACAATTTATGTCGGTAAAGCGTTGCATGACCGTGCAATTGTCAGTTAAAGTAACGCAGTGCCGTATTGCAAAAAATGCCCTGGTCATGAAGGGGGTAATCAAGTGGTTAATTTAAAAAACTGTTGATACACAACTTTTATGCGTTTTTTTTTTCTAATCATGCCTATCTAACTATCTCACTTGGCCTTAAAACAGTATTAAACCCAAAAACAGCTTACACATTTTTAGATGTGGTGACTCCATTAGTTTTATTCTTAATGATTTTTTTTATTGTCACCTGTTGATGTGGCCAGTAAGTTTGTTATTTTTCAACTGCTTTTAACAGACCAAACAAGTTCAGCAAAAGTGACAAGTAGAGGTGCTTTGGTAATGCTGATACTTGCCCTATTGAGCTGTGTTAAGTGTGAACTTTGAAAAGTCTTATTTAAGTAGCCAGTAAACCTTTTCAACTTCTGTCAACTCAATGTAAGATGAACTAGAAGTTCCATAGAACTGATCCTCTTATTGCATTAGGTGCTGGTTTTCGCTGCTCATCTTGCTCAACAGATGTAGCAAAAAGTAAAGGCAGAGCCGCACATTTTCTAAAATCACACCATAGTACTTTATTCAAGGTACCTTGCTTCCAAAATCACAATCCCCACCTTGGGTCATGCTCGTTTTGATGTTTTTCACCCCAATTAGGCTTAAAGTGGGAGTAAACTACCATGTATGATTTCTACCTACAGGTAAGCCCATAATAATCTATTTACTTTAGATAAAGAAGCCGGTGATGTCATGCCGTAAACGGCGACTCCCACGCGCATGCCACGTCATCGCCGTTGTGGCCAATCAGATAGCCAAATCCCACAAACCCGGAAAGAAGACCTGGTGAAGATGGAAGCACCTTCAGCAGTGGAAGGCTTTGTTTTCAGGTAAGTCGGTCATAATGTGCTAGTATGCGATGCATACTAGCACGTTATGATTTAAACTACCATGGGCCCGACAGGGCCTATGACAGGGACTGTGATTTTGGAAACCGGCTGCATCAAATAAAGTACTAAGATTTGATTTTAATTTAATACTGTGTGGCTCTGTCTTCAATGTAAGATGTGTTTTTCCATTGAACATTTCCGGTGAACGTTTATTGCCTCTCTCTTAAATTGGCTTTTTAAATACAAAGTTCTTCATGTTTTTACATTTTCATACTAGAAGTTTTATATAAATTTGATAAGCATGGTTTTCTAAATTTTTGGGCCCTTAGCTGACACCTAAACACACCACATATTTTGTCTCTCCAAATGAGTCTCAGATGTGTATTTTCACTGTAATTGTGAATCATGAATGAGTACTTGTCAAATTTAGCATCAAAGCAACAAAATATCCCCTTTCCCAGCGCACCTTCCTCCAGATCCTAACACATGCTATACACTGTAATGAATAGCTTCTTAAAAGGAAAATATTTTAATTACATTTTAGTTTGGGGCTTGTTATTAGCAGAGAGTAGCTAAATTGAATAATGCAATCCTGGTAATAATTATGTGTAAATGAGTACGTTTAAATGATATTTTACAGCTTCTTTATAAAATTACAGCTAGAGGCAGTACTATGATAGACACACAAAGGCCGCACAGAAATTATCATAAACTATTAGCTTGTTTGCAAAGGGTTTTATGTTAATCTTCAAGTACTTAAAGCACTCTGCAATTAACATATCAGGGGGAGATGCCTCCGAGTGTTCAGATAAAAAGCTATCCACATTAACAGAATCAAAGCAAGAAGGGGTCACCCCCTCCTCACCATGCACACACATATACACACGCGCACGCACACATACAGCTTTCTGTTATTAGTTAAAGACTTGTAGTGATGTGTTCTCTAATCAAGGTTATAATTAAAGCTTCTCTGTATTAGAAATGACAGGCGATGCTGTAGTGATTCCAGCTGTATAATTGTGGGGAAAATTAAGTGGTCATACTGTTTTCAGTGAGACGAAAGAAGCACATACTCTAATGTAAGGACTCTAATATGTGAGACTGGCTCTACTTTTCTACTCCTTATTAGGGATGAGCTTTCAGTTTGGTCCAAACACAAGTTCATTCTTTTGAGCGTTCTTCTGAATGCCTGATTTTTTTTTTTCATTTGGTGGGAGCCAAATGTTATATGTAGTAGCGATTTTCTTCCCCTACTATATATGAAGGCTTCCTGTCAATGGGTCAGTGGTTGTTAAGGAAGCAGTGGGTGCTGGCACCTTAGCAAACCGTGACATCACCCTGCCCAATTCATTTGCTGGCTGATGATTTCCAGCCAAGTAAACAAAGGGTCAGGGATAGCACTGACATCACTGACTGAATATGGCCACAAGGCCATACAGTATTTTTGCAATGACAATGACCAAATATGGCCAAGTGCATATTTGGTCAGTGGCGTCACCTGAAAGACCCTACCAATTTATTTACTATAGTGGCGGGTATGGGAGATGTCACTCAGCAGTGAGTGAACAAGGGGAGTGGACCAAGTTGGTGGTCGGTGGCATTTTTTTCAATGGGTTGGCGATCGTTGTTCAATTGAATGGTTCTGCATCACTGAATGACGCGATTAACAATAGATTTATATCGTGGGACAATTTTTTTCGAAAGGACTTGTCAAAGTGTGTTTATTTTCTTGTCACATTATTTGTGAATGAGTACGGCTATGTACCCTTTACTTATTTACATAGGGGGGGCCCCCTTTTGTGTTAAGGGGAACTTTCAGGTTCTGGCAACCCCTCCCCCACAGACCCCCACAACCACCAGGTCAGGGATGTAAAGAAGAGGCACTAGGGACTATGTGCCCTCCCCATGTTGAGGGCATGTGGCCTGGTATGGTTCAGGGGATAGCATGCATGCTCATCTCCCCTTTCCTGGCCAGTCATACTCAGATAAGGGTAAGGTATTGATTTTAGGGGGGACCTCAGTTTCTTTTTTTTTTTTTGGTTGGTGTCCCTGCTTAAAATCCATGCTAGACCTGAAATCTGATATGAATATTAAGGGTGACCGTATATCCGTTTTTATGTGTGGAGTTCCCCATTAAGATCTTTACCAGACTCCCATCTAGGATAAGGGTTTGGTATAGATAAAGGAAATCCCATCCACTTGTTTACAGAGAGAAGCAGCCTTTACCTGCAATTTAGCCCTGGTTCACACTGACAGCGGGAATTAAATTGTGCGAGTATTTCATTCCCGCATGTCAGTCCCGGCGTCGGGGGGGGGGTGATTTTACAGACATCTGTGTGGGTTGCTGCACAGATACCTATAAAAATTGTACCCTGAAGTCGCCAAAAGTAGTGCAGAAATTACTTTTGGGAATCAGTGCGGCGCCGCAAATACGGCGTCGCACCGATTCGGGCGGTGCTATTGCTGCCAATTCGGCATGCGATTTGACATGTCAAATGGCATGCCAAATCGCACCAATGTGGACCTAGGCTCAAACTGCTTTTTTTTTTTCTTTGTAAATGTCAATTCTGCTGTAGTAGGTTGTATACATTGTGCAGATGCACCATTTCACAGGCAGATTAAGGGCATGTTATTTCAAAGAATTTAGCATTTTTAATGTATCGCATCCCCACTCCTTATCACAATGCCAATTTGTTAATCCGTGGACTTACTGTAATATTGTGGCTGATATTTTGTCTCAGTTGTTAACCACTTAAGGACCGGAAGGATTTCCCCCTTAATGAGCGGAGATGAACTGGAGCCATCCATCTGTTGTGGTATAGTTTGTTTCTTGCTGACTGGCTTGCTGACCGCAGATCCAGGTTTACATTGGAGGATTTTGTTCATCACAAGCGCACCCTGACCCCTCCAGGTGGTGGATTTCGGTGGATGTTGCTTTGGAATCATCAACCCTTTGCTTCACTTTGAGTCTATTGGCTTACTTTTGGACTATTATTTATTTATATGTTTTTCACTTTTTAGCGCTACACAGTTTATTTTTTTACATTTAAAGTGACGGTATCTTACTTTTGTGTGCTGCTTTAAAGTATCAAAGTATTTCACTTATTTACACATAATAAATAGTTTTTTTGCTAGCGCGTCAATCACTAGTTCTAATATTTCCCCCTTAATGACCAGGCCATTTTTTGCGATACAGCACTGCGTCGCTTTAACTGACAATTGTGCGGTCGGGCAACGTTGTACCCAAACAAAATTTACCTTGTTTTTTCCCCACAAATAGAGATTTCTTTTGGTGCTATTTGGTCACCTCTGCGGTTTTTATTTTTGCACTATAAGCAAAAAAAGAGGGACAAGTTTTTTTTTTACTTTTTGTTATAAAACATTTCCAAAAAAAATGTAAAAAAACAGATGTATTCATCAGTTTAGTCCAATATGTATTCCTCTACATATTTGTGCTAAAAAAAAAGTGCACTAAGCGTATATTGGTTTGCTCAAAAGTTATTGCGTCTACCAAATAGGGGATACATTTATGGCATTTTTATATATATATTTTTTTTTGATCAGTGATTTTTAGCGGGACTAAGACATTGCGGCGGACAAATTGGATACCTAACTGCCATTTTTGACTCTTTTTTCGGAACCAGTGAAATTATTACAGTAATCAGTGCTAAAAATATGCGCTGTTATTGTACTAATGGCACTGGCAGGGAAGTGGTTAACATCAGGGGCGATCAAGGGGTTAAATGTGTTCTCTGGAAGGTGTTTCTAACTGTATGGGGGACTGTGTGACTGGGGAAACACACAGGTCTTCCTGCATAGAAGAAAGGATCTGTGTGATCTCCCCTGTCAGAATGGGGATCTGCCTTGTTTACATAGGCAGATCCCTGTTCTGTCACTGCGGGGAACGATCGCGGGTGGCCGCGCACAGTGAGTCCGCCCTGCCCGCTGATTTGCTCCCCCGCTGGCCAATGGGAGCGCATGCCCACACAAGCGCGTTCCCGCACTGCCGTACAGCTACAGCGATTTGCGGGAAGCAGCCACATTGCCAAAGTATAATGACGGTGGCTGGGGCTGAAGTGGTTAAAGTAGTTGTACAGGCACAAGCTTTTTTTACCTTTAGCCCCCCCAGCCTCCACTAATACTTACCTCAGCCCCCTCTTGATACAGCAATGCCCAGGAGGGTCTGGCCTCTCCAGGGACTCACATTTCTGATTGGCTTTTGGCAGAAGTGGGACCCATTGGCTGTTAATCACAACCAGTGAGCCAATCAGGAGAAGGAAGGGGCAGGGCCGAGATGTGGCTCCCTATCTGAACGGACACACAGAGCAGCGGCCCAGCTCGGATGCTCCATAGCAAGCTGCTTGCTGTGGGGGCACCCAGCAGGGGGGAGGGGCCAGGAGTGCCAACGTGGGACCCGAGAAGAGGAGGATCCGAGCTGCTCTGTGCAAAACCATTGCACAGAGTGGGTAAATATAACATGTTTGTTATTTTTTTTTAAATAAAAATAAGACTTTAACCGCTTCAGCCCCAGCGTCGTAAATAGGCGGCGGCTGGTTTTGAGTGGCTGTACTGGGACATAGCCTGCAGGTGCAGGCTATATCCCTGTATCGTTTTTTAGAGCGGACAGTCGGCTATCCGGGGATAATGACCGATCCGGCTCTGGAGGAACAGTGTTAAAAATAAATAAATAAATTAAATAAAATAAAAAAAAATTAAAGCGCCACCGTCCCCGCGAGCTCGCGCAGCAAAGAAAACGCATACATGAGTCGTGCCCGCACATGAAAACTGTGTTCAAACCACACATGTGAGGTATCGCCACGATCGCCAGAGTTTGATCAATAATTCTAACAAAAGACCTCCTCTGCACCTCTAATCTGGTAATCGCTAAAAATTTTTAAAGTGTCCCCTATGGAAATTTTTAAGTACCGGATTTTGTCGCCATTCCGCAAGTGCAGGCAATTTTCAACCGTGTCATGTATGGTATCCATTTACTCGGCGTAACATCCTCTTTCACAATATAGAACAAAAATGGGCTAATTTTACTGTTGTCTTATTTTTTTAACTCAAAAAAGTGAAATTTTTCCAAAAAAATTGCGCTTGAAAGACCGCTGCGCAAATACCGTGTGACAAAAAGTATTGCAACAATCGCCATTTTATTCTCTAGGGTGTTTGAAAAAAATACAGGGAGTGCAGAATTATTAGGCAAGTTGTATTTTTGAGGAATAATTTTATTATTGAACAACAACCATGTTCTCAATGATTCCAAAAACTCATTAATATCAAAGCTGAATATTTTTGGAAGTAGTTTTTAGTTTGTTTTTAGTTCTAGCTATTTTAGGAGGATATCTGTGTGTGCAGGTGACTATTACTGTGCATAATTATTAGGCAACTTAACAAAAAACAAATATATACCCATTTCAATTATTTATTTTCAGCAGTGAAACCAATATAACATCTCAAAATTCACAAATATACATTTCTGACATTCAAAAACAAAACAAAAACAAATCAGTGACCAATATAGCCACCTTTCTTTGCAAGGACACTCAAAAGCCTGCCATCCATGGATTCTGTCAGTGTTTTGATCTGTTCACCATCAACATTGCGTGCAGCAGCAACC
>BLSH010323972.1:113966-135931 GCA_018402905.1 Glandirana rugosa | reverse complement strand
CCCCCCCCTGCACCTCTTATAATTTACCACCTCTCCTCTCCACCATCTCCTGCCCCCCTGTCAGCCAACCGCCTCACCCTCCTACTCCACCCCCCTCCTCCCCCCCTGCCGGATCCATCTTCTTCCATCTGATCTTCCTGGGCCGCTATAGTCCTTCCCATCCCATTCTGGTAGAGGTGGGGGTTGAATCTCTAATCTCTCACAGAATTCTTTTAAGTCCTCAGGATATCTCAATAATGCTGTCTTCCCTTCTCTTCTCCCCTTTAGACATGCTGGGAACCCCCACCAATACGTTATGTCCATCTTCCTCATGTATTCTGTCAGAGGTTTTAGAGATTTCCTTCTTGCCAATGTCTCTTGGGAGAGATCTGAGTAGATCTGGAGCTCTGTCTCCTCGTATGTTATTTTTTCCATCTTTCTGGTATTCCCTAGGATCTTTGTTTTTTCCTCCACATAGTGGAATCTTACTATAACGTCTCTGGGGACCTCTTTCCCTCTGATTTGGTATCCGTTAACCCTATGGGCTCTGTCTATTTTTAACTCCGCTCCAGCTTCTCTTCCCAATATTGGGTTGAAGAGCCCCCTCAACACCCCTTCCAGTGCCTCCTCGTTGTATTTTTCGGGTAGACCCCTTATCCTTAAATTCTTCCGGCGGTTTCTGTTCTCTTGATCCTCAATTTTATATGCCATGTCCCTATTTTTCCTCTGGAGCTCTCTCACCTCCCTGTCCAGATCCTCCAATCTCTGCTCATGTGTCTCCATTCTTTCTTCCACCTCCTCTACCCTCTGCAGGACGTGTCCGATATCTCCTCTAACCGCTGCTATATCTATTTTAAGGGACTCTTCCACCTTCGCCAGGGTCTCTGTTAGCATTTCTCTTATTTGAGAGGCACTGACCTGAGTTTCTTCCGGCCTTCCTGCCTTCTCTGGTGTAGCCATCTGCCCTATTCCACCTTTTTTCTTCTGTTCACTATTTTGATTTTTCGGGGTTTTTGCGTTTTGAGCTTTGCTACCTCCAGGTGGCGTGCTGGCTACACTCCCTTGCTTCAGTGCTGGCCCCTCGGATCTCCCATTGGGTCCTTTTGCTTCTTTTTGCGCTATGGGGCTTCCCATGGGTTCCTGTATACTTATCTCTGCTGACATGTACCTCTGGATCCCTGTCGGGCTATTTGAGGGTTGCACATTTTTATTAATGCCACTTTTACTTGTTTTACCCTTCATTCTTGTTTCTTTCTTCCCCAGGGGTACCTCTAGTCTGATTACTTTTAAGGTTTCCCCTGGCACTTTCTTCCTGAGGAAACTATGCTCCTGGGTTGGCACCTGTTCCCTCCTTCCCCTCTCTTTCCTACTCCCTCCCTGCACCTCTGCGTGCAAGCCCCTGTATAACGGGGGTATTTAATGCCTAGGGGAAGAGAGGGAGGGGAGAAAAGACAACCAAAAGCAAAGCGAGGGGTTGGGGGGTGTGTGTGTCTCACGGAGGTCAAAACAGGGGGAGAGATAGGTGACAAGAGCCAGGGGGAAAGAGGTAATACCACAACACAATAGTATGACAGTGCTACTTAGTCTCTCATTCCCCCTCCCGGCATATCAGCTCTAGACACAATTCAGTTAGCAGTTTTTGTGTTTTATGTTTATATCTACCACTCCACCGATTGCTGTCCACTGCTCTGTGCCGATCTTCTTCTGGGAGAGCGAGCTTCTTGCTGTTGATATGTCCCCCTGCTCAGATCCCACTCAGGGGCTCATTCGCCTCTCCGAGCCGCTCTGGGTATGGGGCATAGGCTGTAGGCTGTATGGCGTTCGTCCCTCCGTCCGGTGTAGGCTTTAGGGAGGGAGGCTCCGGTGGCTGCTCCTTACCAGCCTCTCTCTAGCTGGCGCTCTACCGGCGTCTTCCGCCGCCGGTCTCCTCTCCCGTCGGGGGGATCCCCTCTCTTCTTCCTCCTGTGCGGCGTGCTGTCCGAGGGGCGGCTGTGGAGCGTGGAGTGTGGCGCGCTCGGTCACTTCTCAGCTGGGTGCATCAAGGGGAGGGGAGGAGCCCAGGAGACGTCCAGCGCACGTCTACACTCCTCCCATGTCCAGACCTCGTCCGGGGCAGGCTTAGTTGACCTCTGTGTCATTTCTGATCGCCGCTATAAACAAAAGAAGAGCGACAATTTTGCAAAAAAAAAACAAATTTCTTACTTTTTGCTGAAATACAAATCCAAAAAAAAAATATAAAAAAACTTTTTTTTCACCGTTTTTGGCCTATTTATATTCTTCATCATATTTGCGATAAAAAAAATCACAATCGGCGTTTATTGATTGGTTTGCGCAAAAGTGGTCGCGTTTACGGATGATGAGAATTCATTTTTGGGGTTTTTTTTTTTTCTTTATTTTTTACTAATAATGGCAGCGATCTGCAATTTTTAGCGGTACTGCGATATTTCAGCGGACATGTCGGAACATTTTGACACTTTTTTGGGACCATTGGCATTTATACAGCGATCGCACCCGCTCCATGGCCCTCCCCGGACACAGTGAGCGCGCGGGCGCGCCTCCGGCGGCGCGCGCTCACTGTGCGCGATCTGGCGGCCGCCGTCGTATGACTGCGTTTTGCCTTACAGAGCCACTTTGCCGCCGTCAGATGCCGATCGCGGTCGGCAAGTGGTTAAAGTCATTATGTCTTCTTGAACCACTGGATTGTGAGCTGCCGGGTTACAGAATCCTCTGCTGGTGCCTTACCAGCTTCCAGTAAGTGCAATCACTCACTATTGTGGATACCATTCCTGATCACCTTCACTTTGAGCATGAATCACATATACCACTGTTTTGATGAACAATTTATGTATTGACTGAAACACATCTAAGGAGGAGATTTTGTGGACCTGCTCCCCCAACTTATATTGTGGCTTCTCTACTTACACTATTTAGACAAGTGGTGTACCACAATACGTATAACTTATAGACTTATCTGTTTTCACCAACTGTTATCTGTAATTTACCTTGTTTGTGGAATATATTAACACCCAGGTCATCAGACACTGCATGCGCCGCACTGTTATCTATAGTACCCCCCAATACCTACCTGAGCCCTCATTTGATCCAGCGCTGTGCACGTCTGCATCTCTTCTGTCCTTTCACTTCCAGGTCTCACTGGCTTTGATGAGGCACCAAGAGCCATTTTCTCCTGGTGCTGTCAACGAAGCCAGTGACAAGGGAGTCTGTATCAATGGACACAGCAGCGAGGCTCGGGAGCGAGTACGCATGAGTGCCCCCATGGAAAGCAGCTTCCCATGGGGGACACTGGACAGAGAGGAGGAGCCAGCAGCGCCGGCAGGGGACCCAAGAAGAGGAGGTATAGAGATGTTTGTTATTTAAAAAAAAATCATTCACAACCACTTTAAAATAATCTTTCAAATAGTGACAGTCAAAGAAATACCTGTTTCTAGTTATGACTGTCAAAATGGTATATTGGATATATTGATATATTGAATTTGGATGGTTTTAATGGGCAACAAAATCTATCAATTCTGCCTTGTTAATTGACAAAGATTGAAGAAAAATACAGGATTTCGATACCCAAAAAGGAGGTGAAGGACAAAATGTTCATTTTACAGATCTATTTTTTTATTTCAGAGTTGGTGCTATGTGGCATTTTCTTTGTATTTGCCAATCCTATAGAAGGGTCATTCCTTTCTTTTGATTTCTAAAAGGTTTACTGTGCTATAAACAATTTCCAGTAGACATATGCCCATTGACTTTAGAACTTGATAAAATTGGGCTAGCATGGGTAAATATTTCATTTGCTACAAGGAAAAATGTATTTTCTCTTTTTGATTGATTAGTGTAAAATGTTTGTTGCACAAAAGCTCTTAGTTTTGTTTATGTGGTAGCTGGTAGATTATGTGGCTATTGTTAGTAATACACGTCTTGGTCTTTTTAGGTAGCAAAAGTGGCAACTAAGCCAATTAAAATAAAACATTTATTGAAAAGTTTTGATCATTGTGACCAGTTAACCCTTCACAAGCCTTCTTAGCTTATTGTGAACTTATGTGCCCTTGACCAAGACCTTCTGTTTGGCCTTCTCTTTTGCCTACCAATAATGAAATGCATTGGGGTCAACTTACTAAAGGCAGATAGGCTGTTCATTTTGCAAGGGAATCTACCCTTAGCTCAGTAAGTGAGGTGAAGCTCTGATGACTTCCATTATCCGATCATGTTCAAGCAAAAATAGTTTTTTTTTTTCCTTGCAAATGATTACCCACATTGCATTCTTTGCAATGTGATTTTCACCACATTCAGGGAAAGGGGAAAATAACCTTGCAAAGTGAAAATTCACTTGCACTGTTAACAGCCTGCTTGCCCTTAGTAAATTAACCCCAAATTGGCATAAAAATTTATTTTGTTCATTTATATATGCTGATGCTTTTATAGAAAAAATCCAAACCATTCATATCAGATCTAGCCTGGGAAGAATTTGCTTTTCTCCTACCAGAAATAAACACACATGGTAGGGTTCATTTGAGGGGAATTTACCTATATGTTTTTGAATTCTGGAAGAAAGCCGGGAATAAATAGAGGAAACTCCCATACACATGGGAAGAATGTATAAAGTCACCATTTGTTGGATATGTTCTCCTCTGTCACTGTTCTCATCACTCCCCTGTTGGTGGCTAAAAGGAGTGGGGTATGGTAGGAGAACATTTTTGGCCTTTGCACTAATGGCCAAAACTGAACTGCATTCTCAAGGTTAACACTATGGTACAATTCCGTAGAGAAAAAACTGCTCCTTTATGAACAGTTCTTTTAGTGTTCATGGGTTTCAGGGATCCATCAGGCACCACATCCCTTGGTTTATAGTATATTCAACATAGAGAAAGGATGGCACTTTAACGGTGCCAATACACAACACAATTGTATAAAAATATCAACATTTATTGAAACAACAAATTAAAGGCTACATAAATAATTCATACAGTATCCATGTGATTATAGCATGATACAGTGACTCCAATTCTCTTCACCATGGCACTGTTAACGTCCCATCCTTTCTCTATGTTGAATATGCTCCTTTATGAAGTACATAGGAGACCACTTCCATTCATTTTATAAGTAAATGACGTTTTCATTACAAGCACCATGTTTCTGATAAAGCAATTTAACTACTTTTTGTGTGAACTCAAAGTTGTGCTGCCTTGAAGAATCAGAATCTGGGGTCTTCAACTGTTTAAATAAGAAAACCCTTTTTTTGCAATATCTGTTTTGGTGTCTGGGCAATATCAGGATTCCTTTATCTCGCTGCAAGGCTTTAGGTTTATTTTCAGAATATTTAACATGACTGCTTCTGAATATTATCCTATATCATATTATGGCTGCTGTGGAAATGGTTTAGAACTTGAAATACTGAGACTTTATTTTAAAGTCTGTTATTATTCTGAATTAAAATAATAACATTTCAAGTGCTTGAAAATATGTTTGACAACATGTTTTTTTGCACCTTGACCTCCAGCTTAAAGTATTTACTTACATTTAAATAGGGATTCTATTGTACTTCTCCTTATAATGTGATCAGTGGTGAAGACAGCTCATGAACTTCACCAAGGTTAAGGTTCAGCAATTTGAAGATGCCACGGTTTCCCCAGTCTTCAGAGTGCAATACAGTTCTGGCAGCCTATAATTGAGTTGAAATGGACTCAAGAGTAATGATTAATGGAGCACAAGAAGTGAGGTGAGAGAGACAGATTGGACGAGAGTTCCTTGAACTTTCTGCGGTTTCTAATGAAAGAATGACTAATATAATTAGAGGGCGCTTTATACTGGTTCATTCTGCATTAAATCTGGAGTGTATTTAAATACAATGGTCCATTACAAGTAGGGCCAGAGGTTAAAAAGAGCTCTGTTATGCTGTATCCACACTTGCAAGTGCAACATTGATTAGTACGGGCCTGTGGTCCACATCAACATGCAAATGAGGTTTGCTAGAGGGCAAAATGTTTCCTTTTGCAAGGTTATGCTATGTGTTTTATCGTTTGTTTTTTCTTCCCTTTTGTAAAATGATAGGCTGGCTGTTAAGGAATCTTTTATCCATCTATAATATGAGGAGTACTAGTTTTCTTGATTGTTCTTTACTGCTACTTGCAGCTGCTAAGTGGATACAGTATCGGGAGGGTGTTTTCAAAAAATAAAGTGTATACACATTGCTTATTTTAAATTTTAATAAGTACATACTGGTATGATAAAATTTGGTTATCAGGAGACAAAAATGAAAGTCAGCAGATGTACTGCTTAAAATAATGTTGTATTCCGGGTTGTGCAATTGCTAAAATGAAGGTATATTATTAATGTCTCAAATACCAGGATTTTCAAATGTGTTAACCAAAATATGTCCAACTGTATATAAAAACACATTAAATTATCTGCTAAATGATACTTTCAATATTTCTAGTTATAGAAGTTAGAGTGGACAAGTATACCAAAAATTATGACCACAAGCACTTGTCCGGAAAAACTTTAACAGTGTGCAAGCTGATTAATTTAGGGTCTTAAAAGGGTACATAAGGAAACAAATTACAAGATTTGTACCTATAGGCGTGAAACCACAGTAATCCTACTCAAGTGCCCCAAACATGCTGGAGATGCCTTACAGGGATTGGTACTCTGTACCATATGTTTTGCTTATACCCAATGCTTCAGTCCTATTGGCTTAAAATACACAACCTGGGTACCAATATCACAGACTTAGGTCTAGGGTTTACACGTGAGACATATCTTCTTCACTCATAGGCACCAAAAGACTCATCTTCTTCAAAATCTTTGTATACAGTTGTGCTCATATGTTTACATACCCTGGCAGAATTTATGATTTATTGGCCATTTTTCAGAGAATATGAATGATAACACAAAAACATTTCTTTCACTCAAGGTTAGTGATTGGCTGAAACCATTTATTATCAATCAACTGTGTTTACTCTTTTTAAATCATAATGACAACAGAAACTACCCAAATGACCCTGATCAAAAGTTCACATACCCTGGTTCTTTTGGCTTGATAACATGCACACAAGTTGACACAAAGGGGTATGAATGGCTATTAAAGGTAACCATCCTCACCTGATCTGTTTGCTTGTAATTAGTGTGTGTGTATAAAAGGTCAATGCGTTTCTGAACTCCTGACAGACCCTTGCAACCTACATCCAGTGCTGCACTGATGTTTCTGGATTCTGAGTCATGGGGAAAGCAAAAGAATTGTCAAAGTATCTGCTGGAAAAAGTGGTTGAACTGTATAAAACAGAAAAGGGATATAAAAAGATATCCAAGGAATTGAGAATGCCAATCAGCAGTGTTCAAACTCTAATCAAGATGTGGAAAATGAAGGGTTCTGTTGAAACCAAACCACAGTCAGGTGGACCAACTAAAATTTCAGCCACAACTGCCAGGAAAATTGTTCAGGATGCAAAGAAAAACGCACAAATAACTTCAGGTGAAATACAGGACTCTCTGAAAACTTGTGGTGTGGCTGTTTCAAGATGCACAATAAGGAGGCACTTGAAGAAAGATGGGCTGCATGGTCGAGTCACAGAAGAAAGCCATTACTACACAAATGCCACAAAGTATCCTGCTTACAATATGCCAAACAGCACAGAGACAAGCCTCAAACCTTCTGGCACAAAATCATTTGGAGTGATGAGACCAAAATTGAGCTTTTTGGCCACAACCATAAACTGTTCATTTGGAGAGGAGTCAACAAGGCCCATGATGAAAGGTACACCATTCCTACTGTGAAACACGGAGGTGGATCACTGATGTTTTGGAGATGTGTGAGCTACAAAGGCACAGGAAATTTGGTCAAAATTGATGGCAATATGAATGCAGTATGCTATCAAAAAATACTGGAGGAGCATTTGCATTCATCAGCCAGGAAGCAGCGCACGGGACGTACTTGGACATTCCAACATGACAATGATCCAAAACACAAGGCCGAATCGACCTGTAATTGGCAGCAGAATAAAGTGAAGGTTCTGGAGTGGCCATCTCAGTCTCCTGATCTCAATATCATTGAGCCACTCTGGGGAGATCTCAAACGTGCAGTTCATGCAAGACAGCCCAAGAATTCCCAGGAACTGGAGGCTTTTTGCCAAGAGGAATGGGCAGCTTTACCATCTGCGAAAGTAAAGTGCCTCATCCACAAATACCACAAAAGACTTAAAGCTGTTATTGATGTTAAAGGGGGCAATACACTGTATTAAGAACTGGGGTATGTAAACTTTTGATCATTTGGGTAGTTTCTGTTGTCATTGTGATTTAAAAAGAGTAAACACAGTTGATTGATAATAAATGGCTTCAGCCAAACACTAACCATGAGTGAAAGAAAAGTTGTTTGTGTTATCATTCATATTCTCTGAAAAATAGCCAAGAAATCATACATTCTGCCAGGGTATGTAAACTTATGAACACATCTGTAGACATTTGATAAAGGCAGCATGTGCAATAATTCAAAGACACTGGAGGTCTGCCCAGGACCTCTCCATAACAGAGTGGCTCAGTGGAGAAATCTAACACCATGTGGTTGCTGAAAGTATTTTACCCGCTCTCACTCACAACACGGAAATTATTGATGCTTAGATCTGAGTAAACTAGTTAAAAAGACCTACAGATTGTTTTGCCCCAGCTGATGATTTGGCAAGTGTCCTGGGATACCTCAGGGTGAGAAATGGGAAGGACCATTTATTATCCCTAGGTTTATTTTCTCCTTTTTCTCCTGCATTTCCTTGTCTTTACTATTCCACCCTCCCTCTCCTCTTTCATAACTATCCCTGTCCGTGCCATTTTTTATACTTACCATTTAAGGGGCCTTCTCTCTCTTTACCCATCTTACTTTTTCCCACTACTCCTTCATAACAAAATATACCTACCATATTACCACATTCCATTTCTCCCGTACCCTAATGCATATACCCATAAGCAATTAGAATGCAACCAAGAAATAAGAGGAAATGGGAGGAGTCCTAATTTTCCCTTTTACATATAAATCAAATACATGTATCTGTTTTCATATATTTTTATATTTAACTGTTGTATGTCACAATGTAAGTGCCCTTACAAATTACTCCATGATGTTTAATTCCACATATAAGCATATCCTTCTGCTTTGGAAACAAAAATGTAAAGTATCAATGAAATAAAAAGGGGGCATGTTATTAATGTAGAGTTTGGTAAGCTAGGTCTGGAAATCTGGGGCATACATTGACATCCATCCTATATAGTAGTTTCAGGGATTGGATGAGGGAGAGGACATGAAAAAGAGGTAGGGGTAGCAAGGGGAAGCAAAAAAAAAGATTAGGCAAATAACTAATAATCTTGTTTCCTTTAGGTTTACAAACCACTGTTTTTTTCCCTACGTATTTTTATTTTTAAGCTCGTACAACATATTAAAAATTTTGAAATTCAAAAAAGAGGGGTAAAACGGTCCCTCTATCCATTGGACACTACCTTGTACCTAGTGTAAAAAAAAGAAAGCCTGGTGCGCAGAATAGTTGATTATACCCACAAGGCACTCAGATTCCCTTGCTTTCCACCATGTTATTTTGAATATAGACTGTAAAATCAGTGGGTGCTGACACTACAGTCAATGTTCATTTATATAGATATGTTCTGCAGGAGAGTAATGAAAGCAGAGGCCAAGACATGTATTGTCATACTATCACTGGATGTATTTCTTTATCATCAGAGAGAGAATACAAAAAAAATTCTGAAAACATATACAATTTTAAACCTTGGGCCACTATACCGTTTATGGATAAATGGTGATAAAAAGCAACAGCATCTGCCAAATTTTGGCCATTTATAGACCATAAAGTATATGTTAGGATGCAGTAAATGCTTATTTATGGCAGCTCATTTTTGTTCAAATATCATCGTATTGTACTCCTTGAGACAACCACGCTGTCTTTTTCAAGAGCAGCCTGTGTTTCTCCTGAGGTTACATGTGGGTTTTTCTTTGTATCCCAAACAATTCTTCTGGCAGTTGTGACTGCAATCTTTCTTGGTCTATCTGACCTTGGCTTGGTATCAAGAGATCCCTGAATGTTCTACTTTTTAAGAAGTGATTGAACAGTACTGACTGGCATATTCAAAGCTTTGGATATCTCTCTTTATCCTTTACAATCTTTATAAAGTTCCATTACCTTGTTATACTGGTCTTTTGACACTTCTTTTCTGCTCCCCATGACTCAGTATCTAGCCTACTCAGTGCATCCACATGAGAGCTAACAAACTTATTGACTATGTAAACACAGACACTAACTGCAATTTAAAAAGTCAAAGATGTGGGAAATTAACAGCTTCCTTTTCCCAAAATCTGCAAACCTTCGAAACCTCCACATTACTTTGTCATTAATCATTGCACCACATTCCAAACCATTGGTTGTTTTGGTCGTTGTCAGTCTTGTCCAGTCTTTTCTTGGCCCAGGCATTGTAGATGCGTAGATGCCCTTATCCTCATTTGTTTCCCAATCTGCAATCTTATGAATCGTTCATAGACCTTCCGAAACCTCAGACTCCTTGTTAATTGTATCCCATCCTTTTTCAGCACAAGCTCTGCAGTTCCTAGGTTCCCTCAGCCACATGGTTCACCCATCGTACCAATGTATCATCCATTCGTAGCTTTGCAAGCCTCTGAGTTGTCATCGGCCATTGTCCGACGTCACCCAGCACAGGCGTCACCGATTCAAAAATTCAAAGTTCTGTTACCCATTCAGTCGCGATGTACAATTATTTGTAGTTTCATATAACTTCTGAGTTCTGTTGGCTGACATCACCCGGCACAGGCATTATCGTTCGTAGGGCCCAAGGTCTTATTACTCACTTGTTGTACAAACATACAACTCACTCGTAGTTGCAAACGCCTCCGAGTTGTCCGGCCGTTGTCCAACATCGCCCAGGCATCACTAATTCGTAGTTGCTATTCATACACTTGGTTGTTATTTTCAGTTACGCACTGGCACCCTCGCAGGGCCGCCACCGCCATATTACTTTCTGCTCATTACTAAGCCTTGCTACAGCTACCAGGTCTACCCCCCCCGGAAAACTCCACACTTCCCTTATTCGAGTCCTGGTCACCATCGCACAGCGATTCGAGTCCAAAAAAGTTTAAAAAAAAGAAACCTTTTTTTTTAAATAAAAAATAAATTAAAAAATAATATATAATAAAAATATAAAATGTTCTTCCAATAGGCACCTCAAGCTTCTGCAACACGGCCTCCCCCATGAGGTTCCTGCCACAAGCTCTCAGTTGCCACTTCTACCACTCATTCACACTTACAACTCATGCGACTTCCTAGGTCGCAATCGCCGACATGCGTCAGCATGCCTCGTTCATTATCAGCACATTTTTTTACGTCACTCGGTCAGCATGACCTTGGTTATCTGTTTCTTTTCTCTACTGCTTGTTTTCACCTCCCTTTGAGACTACTTTCTTGCAACACGAGTTGCAAACTCGTCTCTAGTGGCACTCAACTCACATTTTCTTGTCTGTCTTTCTCCATAGGTCCATGAGGTCAGGTTGTTCCATCCTGCAGAAGGTTGGACATTTTTCTCTTCCGTTCACTGACAGACGCAGCATTCTTATGACACATGGGGTTATGCTCATCCTACTAGGAGTAGCCTAGGCAAAACAAACAAAAGTGTAGGTTGGCCCCTCCCAGGGGGCCATCCTCGCCTTAGCATATAATCCCCCTGCTCTGTACAGCACATCAGTTTTTATTTGCCTAGTGCAAGGAGTAGACCTGGTTCCCTATGGGAGCAGCGGTCTCCTGAAGATTCATCTAAGGAAGACTGCTATCAAGAAGCTGGCTGGTGGTATGGGGGATATCTCGAATCCTAATCTTTCCCCAGTCCGGCCAACACTATGCGAACCCCCTTAGGGGGGCCCACCGCATAGCACCCGTTCCGTGCGGGCGGCCAGTGGCTAAAACCCACTAGAGCCCAGTGACTGGTTCACCTGTCCAGTGGCCTGGCCATCAGCATGCCTTCTTGCAGGGAGGTAGGTCTGCTCCGGGTGGCTACCCGCTGCGCCCGTCGGATTGGTGAGTGAACCCCTCTTCTGCCCTAGAGGCATGGAGAGTGGGCACCTGGGCAGCTCTGTGGTGGCCAGCCGGTGGGGGTCTGTTAGAGGCCCTCCCCCCACTCCCCCTCCCCCCTCAATCCCCCTCCCCCCTCAATCCCCCACAGGCACCTTTGCACTTACCGTTCGAATCTGCACCGACCGTCCGGAGCAATGTGTTAGGTGGGTCGTCGCCATTGGATTTTGGAGCACCGCTCGTTCGTGGCCGACCGCACGTGTGTAATGGCAGCGTCCATTGTTTGAGAACCATGTGGTTTCCAGCCTGCTCTCTGGCGGCCTCCAGTGGTCGATTGGGAGAACTGCAGTCCTTGTGCAGGAAGTCCTTAAAAACGGGTGTGGGCTTCTGGTTTTTGCTTGGACAGCATGGCTGACACACAGTAACAAGCTCCTGACCTGCAGCAGTTCGTGGGCATTGCTCTTCGGTTGTAGTGCTGAGGCATCAAACAGCAAGTATAGCTGGCAATTACTGGGTGCCGGTAGCGGTGGGTGTAATCCGCCCGGGTCTCCCTGGCTGATTTGTGGGGTAGAGGTGGTGGTTACACAGCGGGGGTGCCGGGCTGAGATGTCAGAGGCCAGCAATTCTATGGCAGGTATACCTGCAGATCTACAGTCCACCCCAGGATCATTAGTGTCCTTGGAACAGCTGAGGGCGGTGTTTGGGGAGTTCTTTCCCCGGGCAGGGGTGCCCGTTCTGAGGGGCCCCCAGAAGCGCCCACCCCCTCCTCTTTCCTCAGGGGAGGATTCAGATCTAGAAAGCACCTCAGTGGTCACACCTGTGGATCTTTCAGAGGGTGAGCCGCCCTCAGAGGGCGAAGAGGATCAGGAGGCTCCTAGTTCGCAGGATAAAGCGATAGTGGAAGCACTGATCACTGATATTCACGACTCTATGCGACTGGACCAAACAGGGGAGTCGCATGAGTCCGCATATGTTTGTGGACCGCTTAGGCCCCCTAGGTCCCCTAGGGCTTACCCTTATGATCAGGTGTTTGAACAGGCAGTGTTCAAGGAATGGCGGAAGCCACCAAGTTCCTTGGCTTTGCCTAAAAGCTTTGCTGTTCACTACCCCTTTGAGGAAAGCTTTACTAAGAGATGGGCTTCCTAGGTGGTGGACCCTGCCGTGGCTCATGTGAATAAGGCAACCACCATCCCCTTGGAGGGGTCTCCATCCTTTAAAGAGGCGGCCGATCGCCGCACAGAGACAGTGTCTAAAGCACTATTCTTGTTGGCTGGGTCAGCCATGCGGCTGGCGCTAGCAACTGCTATGGCGGCACAGTCTCTTCGCAAGCACGCTGCCGCACTGCACACTAGTTTGTCTAGTGAATGTGCACAGGCTGAGGTACAGCGGATGCAACATTTGGAAGAAGGTCTCCGCTACATATGCCATGCGGCTTTGGATCTTCTCCCCATATTGTCAAAAATGTCTGTTTTTTCAACGGGTGTTGGGGTTCAGGAGGTCAACTTGCGAAGCGATACCTTACGCCCAGAACACTCGGCTCCTGCGGAAGGCAATTTAGTCGCGGTGGGACAAATCTCCTCTATCCCTGGACAGGCCGATCAGGTCGGAGTGTCAGTCCCGGGATCCCTTGGTTTGGGGGATTCAGGTTCCGGCCCTAAAGGGGGGAGAAGTTTTCTTCCCCTCAATTGGTCGATTTAGGTACCGGAACTGAGAGCGATCAAGCTCTGCCTGTCCCGTGGGACAGTAGGGCTGCGCCGCCCGGTTCTGGTTCAGTCGGTCAATGCCACGGAGGTGGCGTAGGTAAACCATCAGGGCGGAACAAGAAGCGCAGCAACAGCCGCGGAGGCGGCTCTGATCCTTCGGGGGCAGTGTTTCACAGGCCTCGAGGGCAGTATCGGCTGCTGTGCATTTTTCCTCCTCTAAGGGCTCTACCGCGGGTCGTACGCGGGGTAGAGGCGGATGAAATCCCGACAATCCGGGTAGCTCCGGCTTGGCCCCAGCGCCCTTGGTACACCGACGTAGTACGGATGGTGGCAGAGGTTCCGTGGCGGCTTCCGCTTCACGGGGACCTGCTGTTGCAGGGGCCCATCTTGCACCCTGCTTTACCCTCGCTGGTTTTGACGGCTTGGCTATTGAGTCCCAGGTATTGAGGGATAGGGGTGTCTCGGACTCCGTAATCCCGACTATGATAAAAGCACGTAAGAGTTTCTCACGTAAGATTTATCATAGGACCTGGAAGGCCTACATTACCTGGTGCGAGGCAGGGGGTTGGAACCCCCGCTCTTATAGAGTATCCAGAGTACTGGCATTTTTACAGCAAGGTCTGGACAAGAACCTGGCGTTAAGTACAGTCCGTACATTTGTACAGGGGGTACGTCATGTGGCTCCTCGGATACGGTCACCTTTGGCACCGTGGGATTTGAATCTGGTGCTTTCTGTGTTGCAGAAACCGCCATATGAAAGGATTAGGGACATTCCCTTACAGTTGTTGTCGCAGAAGGTGGCCTTTCTGGTAGCTATCACATCCGCCAGGCGGGTGTCGGAGTTAGCAGCATTATCCTGCAAGTCACCTTACTTGGTCCTCCATAAGGACAAGGCAGTTTTGCGACCTTCCCCTTCGTTTCTTCCGAAGGTGGTTTCTTCCTTTCATTTAAATGAGGATATTGTTCTCCCCTCATTGTGCCCGCACCCATCACATCCCAAAGAAGTTGAGCTGCATTCTTTGGATGTGGTGAGGGCCTTGCGGGTGTATTTAAGTTCTACAGCTTCCTTTCGGAAGTCTGATTCTTCTATTTTGCTGACGGAAGGGTCGCGCAAAGGTATGGCGGCCTCGTCAGCTACCGTGTCTCGTTGGATACGGAAGACCGTGACTCATGCATATGAGATTCGGGGTAAGGTTCCCCCATTCCACCAGGGCAGTTAGTACGTCCTGGGCGTTTAGACACCAAGCCTCGGTGTCTCAGGTGTGCAAGGCAGCTACTTGGGCCTCAGTGCACACGTTTACTAAGTTTTACGCCTGAGAGGGCGTTTTACTGTTGGGTACAGTTGTTATGGTTTTGCCCACCCCTCTTGATTGGCACAGCTTTGGGACGTCCCCATGTGTCATAAGAATGCTGCGTCTGTCAGTGAACGGAAGAGAAAAATGGATTTTTTGTATAACTTACCGTAAAATCCTTTTCTCTGAGTTCACTGACAGATGCAGCACCCACCCCTCTGCGTTGGTTTTGTACGGCTTGTTACGAACTGATGTGCTGTACAGAGCAGGGGGATTATATGCTAAGGTGAGGACAGCCCCCTTGGAGGGGCCAACCTACACTTTTGTTTGTTTTGCCTAGGCTACTCCTAGTAGGATGAGCATAACCCCATGTGTCATAAGAATGCTGCGTCTGTCAGCGAACTCAGAGAAAAGGATTTTACGGTAAGTTATACAAAAAATTCCTTTTTTTCTCACAGGTAATATGAGATAGACATGTGCACTGCCAAAAAAATGGGTTCGTTCTCATTTCATTTGTTTTTTTTTTTTTTGGGTCATTCGTTATGATTGAAATTCGTTATTTCAAAAAATTCATAACTTCTGAAAAATGTGATAGTTCGAAACTTCACATGAGGTGGTATTACACACCCATCAGGCTACACTCCATATTCCCTGCTGTCTCTCCACTTTGTTTCAGAGGATGTGAGGAGATGGGATCCCTTTTCCATGTTTTCTGGAGCTGCTCACATGTTACCCCTATTTGGAAGAAACTCAATTCTAGTGGATAGAATGGCTGAGAGACAGATTACTTTAACTCCCTCACAGTGTCTTTTATTCGGTCCTATCTCGGAAATCGTGAAGATGGAAATGAGGTTGACTCACACAATATGTGTAGCTATCCAATGGGTAATTGCCCTGCACTGGAAACGTAGAGAGATTCCTATTGCTGAAATCAAACCCAGGATAGACTTCATCTGTAAAGTGGAGAAAATATATCACTCAATTTACCATACCATATCTTTCTACGACAAAAAATGGTCTCCATGGTTCAGCTATGGGAATATCTTTGAATGATCTTTTATCTGTGCTTCCACTATATTCCATTGCTTACACTTTGTAATATATTCTACTGATGTGCTCTGTGATTCAAGCAGTGTCCATTCGTGATTGCTTAGCCTAGCCATTGGTTTTGCTGTTCTTAGCTAATGTAAGACTTTTTGCTCTTATAATATGATTACAATGCACGTGTTCTCTTGTACCACCATATACTTTTCTTCTTTACAATAAAAGATTTATAAACAAAAAACTTGATAGTTCGGAAATTCGAATATTCAGAAATTCGAAAATCTGAAAATAAAAACAAAAAATCACAAAATTCAAAAATCCAAAATAATAACTAACAAATAATAACCAACTATTAAATTAAAGGTATTGGAATTTCCTTTCAAATTTGGCTGTTAGTGAACATAAAGAATATGAATTTAACCGAAGTTACGAATTATCCAAAATAACAAATGCTGCACCTAAACAAATGGAAGGTAACAAATGAATAATAATAATAATAAAAAGTTTGTATTATTATTTATTATTATTAATTTTTTATGTTCCATTCGTTTAGATGCAGCATTCGTTATTTTGGATAATTCGCAACTTTGGATAAATTCATATTAGTTACGTTCACTAACACCCAAATTTGAAAGGAAATTCCAGTACTTATAATTTTATAGTAATCGTTTTAATAAATTAGTTGTCATTTCCGATTTTCGTTTTCATTTTCTGATTTCCGGATTTTGACCTTTTGGATTTTCGAATTCTGAATTTCGGATTTTCGAATTCCAAATTTCGGAAAAATTTGTTAAATGGGGTTTCTCTTAATTCGAATATTTCCGAACGATTTAATTTTTCAAATTTAGTTAAAAAACTAATTTGTAACAAAACAAATTGTACATGTCTAATATGAGACACATACACACATGAAGGGCTTCATATGCATTTTCCCGGGGGTAGGGGGGGTCTGTCAGGTTCAAAAAGGGGGAGGGGGTGGGCCTAGGGCTCTCCTTCATGCCAGGTTAAACCTGGACCTCCATGTTGTCTTTTACAGCTTCCCGGTCGCCAGATTAGTCTTGGCCACAACCAGGACCTTTGTTCTATTAGGGCACGAGTCAGGTGGGTAGTACACGCGATACATTCTCACATCAACCCGCCGCACCCTTTATTCATCTCGATACCTCTCATGCACAAATTGGGCTGCCTATCCGGCGCTTAGCTACTGTCACATTTTCTTTCTCACCTATTTTCTAAAGGACATCACCTTCAAACTACGCACACGGGTTCTAAACAGTTGCTTGCTGACAGTGCAGGTGTTAGCATGCCAACCATACGTCACCTACTGCAGAACGCAACATTCCTACTTAGGTCACAACCAGACTTCAACTTCCTACCCCAGTACGCTCTGGGACTCTGGTTCACAGGTCCATGCATGACACGCACGTGGCACCTGAGTTATCGGTTATTTGACCAGTCACCTCCTACCTAACCCCGGTTGCCCTGCACTCTTCGAGTTTTCTAAATTTCCACTCTTCACTGGAATGCATTGTGTTCTTCACTACTCCTGTCGTTCCTTGTCCTGATCTTCTTCCCCCTTGTTTCTTACTTATTCTTACATACTCCGTTTCTCCTCTGCCGTACCCTTTTTTCCAAACTCCTCTTAACATACACCCCCCTTCTTTTCGTCATTATAGCTGGAGTCATGTCACAGTCAGGCAGCAAAGACCTTATCTCCGCCCCTCTGTCACCCACCGCAGGTTCAGAGCCAGGCAGCGCTCAGTCCCTTAGGGGATGGACTATCACCAAGCTCAGGGCAGAGCTGCAGCATAGCGTCATCCCCTACCCTGCCACGGCCAGGAAAGCCGAATTGTTCAGGCTCCTGTTCCCAACACAAGCAACACCCGGACCTGGCACCTAGCAGGCATCCCTGCAGTCCATCCCCTCAGCTCTCGCCCAGCTGCACACCTTGATTGGCACGCTGACCACGGCAGTCTCTGACGTGCAGGCTAGACTAGGAGTCCTAGCGGTGACCCCCTAGACATAGTCGCTGTGCCCATTTTGGCACTGCCATCCACAGGTACTCCGGACCCAAGTTACATTTTTCCTGCACATCTCATCCCTGCTGGCATTAGGAAGGACATCCTGGAGTTAAAGGATGATAACCTGGCCTCCCTGCTCATCTGGTCCACTATCTGGCCGAGAATAAGTCCTATGCCTGAAGGGGTGTGTCCGTGGTCCTGAAGGCCAAAGACCCCAGGCTCAATCGCAAACTGTCGGTCACCATGTTTTTGCTGGCCTTTGGCATGTTTAGGGACGTGTTGTGCTCGGTCAACCCTGGCAGGAGGGAAGAGCTGGATTTGTACCTCCATGTCGTGGTTGACTTGCTGTACAAATACAGAAACTTTGGGTTTTATGACTACCACTGCTTGTTCGCAGCCAGAGCTGCAGTTAAACTCGCCCAATTCTAAGCTAGCACGAATTGGAGCATCATGGACACCGAGTTGTTCTGCCACCACTTTGCAGGTCTACGTTTCCTGCTTTGCGCCGTTTATCAGTCTTCCACGCACACAGCAAACTGGTGCTCTAACACGGACGCCAGATGTTATCTTGACCTTCCCCTCTTCCTCTAGTGCCCCTCAAAACATGCCTGCCCCTATGCAGCATCCTCAGGTGGACCAGTTGGGACGGCCTGTCTAGTTGCTAGGCAAGACGCCAATCTGCAACAATTTCAACTACGGCACCTGCAGCTTCAACCAATGTTGGCTGCTCCACATTTGTGTCAACTGTCATAGGGCCCATCCCAAGAGCACATGCTCCGTCAAGTGTCCCAACTCATCATGACTGAGCCGGGTGAACGTACGATGATTGGAGTCCTATCTTTCTTCTCACACGTCACCTGCATGCGCGCTATTCCTGGTGCACGGGTTTATCTCTGGTTTCCACACGGGGCTCATCACCCTACCCCACACCACCCACGGGTGCAGGAACCTCTGCTCAGCCTCCACTGATGAGCAAGCTATTGACAATCTGTTGCAGACAATCTGTTGCAGACCAAGCTGGATCAGGAATTCATTATTGGCCCCTTTGGCCCCTTTGCTGAGTAGCCATCTGACACATGGAGAGGTAGCCCTATTGTGCTTGTCAATGGCAAATTCTTGAATAAGCTTCATTCTTCCCACATTCCAAATCTTAACTCACTGATTCTTTTCAAAGAGTTCTGCCTCAAATATGCGCCCGTTGACTTAGCTATACAGTCCATCATTAGAGTAGGCACGGGTGCATGGCTGTCCAAAGCAGACATTTCAGATGCTTTCAAGCTCTTACCCATTGAACCCTCCTTGTGGCAGTGGCATGGCATCAAATGGAGAGATTCATACTACTTTGCTACCAAACTGACCTTCGGCTCAAAGAGCAGTCCATGGCTCTTTGATACATTCGCTCAGTCCCTCACCTGGATCCTAACTAGCTAGGCACAGTGCCAGAAAGTCATCCATTACCTGGATGACTTCCTGCTGATCGAATGGCCTAACGAGCCCCCATCAGACTTAGACAAGATAAGGGTAGTATTTGGCAACCTCATTGTGCCCATAGAGGAGAATAAAGTGGAAGGCCCATGCAGTCCGTCACCTTTCAATGTATCACCCTTGACACCTGCTCTATGCAGGCCAGCCTACCCCCTGACAAATTGTCCCGGATTAGGGCAGTCATTCACACCTTCACCACCTCTAAAAGTTGCACCAAGAGACAGCTGCAGTCCCTGTTAGGCATGCTGCACTTTGCTATGAGGATTGTCCCTCAGGGGCGTTCCTTCATTTTTTGCCTCCTGGTCTTCCTTTCCCACGCACAGGACCCAAACCCTCAGGCTAGACCAGGCAGCTGCTGCGGATCTAGCAATGTGGGATAACTTCCTTGAAAACTGGAATGGCGTATCCATGTTCATCCCTGCAGCTTCAGGCTTCTCACCTCATATAGTAACAGGTGCAGCAGCCTCCACAGGCTTTGCTGCCATTTTTGGATTTGCAGATCCATGGCCGGAGGAAATCCTCCTGGTCCCCGGGTTCAGCTAGACGTCCTCATTGTTTGAGTTTTACCCTATCGTGGTGGCAGCTCAGGTCTGGGGACACACCTGGGTGAGGCAGACCATGGTCTTCTCCACTGACAACTTAGCCATGGCTAAGATTGTCAACAAAGGCAGGTCCAAGACCCTGGCCATCATGTCCTTCCTATGCAGGCTGGTGCAGATATCTCTTCACTGCAATTTCAATGTGCACTGTACTTACATACCTGCCAAGTGAAATCTTGCAGCAGACGCACTCTCTAGCCTCAGTTTTCCTTTATATTTCTTACAGAGACCCGGAGCCGACCTGACCTCATTTCCTATCCCACCTTGGTCGCAGCTAACGATGGGTTGAGAGACCACCTTCACAACGCTACGTTGCTCATAAACCGGTTACTGTCACCCAACACGTTGAAGGCCTTCCGCACTGCCTGGAACTCCTACTGCAAATTCCTAGCCACATGCCCCGGGTCAGGCACAGATAACGTCAAGCACGTTCTGGCCTTTGTGTCATTCTGCCACACTCATCTGACTCTGTCCCACAACACTGTCAGGCTGTACCTAGCTGGCATCCAGCATTTCTTCTCCCTACAAGCTCCTGGGTAACCCTCAGTGTTTGCGACCCACTCGGTCAAAGCCTTGCTGCGTGACATCCAGAAACATCAGCCCATAGCCAGTAGCAAATGCTTGCCCATATCAAGTTCCATGTTCCAGGACATGTCAGCAATCCTGTCACGATCCCCTTTTAGGTCGCTGCCCAGCCAGGTCATCCAAGCAGCCATCTACCTCGCCTTTTATGGCTTCCTATGACCCAGAGAGTTTAGTTACAGTGGCCCCGGCTGCCAGGTGCTACGCAGTTGCCATCTGGCCAAAACTCATCCGTCCGGCACCAGGGTCAACATCAAATTCTTTCAGACCCACAACGAATGGTGCCCAGTAGCGGTTCTGGACCAGTTGTTATCACACCTGCCTAGCCAGTCTAGCTCCAGCCTGTTGTTACCTTTTCCTTCCAGCCCACTAACAGCCAGCCAGTCCATCAGACACGTTCGCATCCCCCTGGCTAATCTAGGCCTCAACCCTAACCAGTTTTCCGGTCACTCCTTGTGGATCTGAGCAGCCTCTGTTGTTTCCCGGCACGGGGTACCGTGTCATGTCCTCAGAAGATTAGGCAGGTATAAATCCACTTGCTTTACCCTGTACATTCCGAATTCTCAAGTTGAGATGTTGCAAGCCTTCACCAAGCTTGCCCAATAAATGTCATGTATACTAATAAAACAGCTTCCCTATCCTGGTGTTTTTTTCCCCCTTTTTGGCGTACCGACAAGCTGACCAGGGCACACCTCGGGTATATGTTATGTTGTGAGTCTTGTGGCTTTCACATCTGTCTCGGTTGGAAAGCTCCGACCATAAATTAGAAGGCCAGTATGGTTACCTGAATATATGGGAGGAGCCCGAGGGGGTATTTAAGCAGCCCACTTACCTGTGTTCCAGTGCGTAATACCCTCCCACCCATCCCCTTTTCTGGGCACTTCTTTACACATCCCTTTTCTACAATCAACCATTACTTATTATGTTATGTTGTGAGTCTTGTGGCGTCTTTATGTGGTTTCACGTCTGTCTCGGTTGGAGGGCTCCGACCATTAAAAAAAAAAAATATATGTTTATATATATATATATATATATATAAATACCAGCCTCGGGAGGTTGGCTCTGTCTGCACTTTGGTGTATTTCTGCGGTGTTCTGAGTGTTGTATTGTATTATTCATTACCAACTAACATCTTTTCCCTACACATTTCTTCACGGGTCTTTTCCCCTACCCACCCTCCCAT
>BLSH010323972.1:93494-104441 GCA_018402905.1 Glandirana rugosa | reverse complement strand
CGTTAATAGAGGGGAGAAAGTAAAAACGGAAGGGGGGGGAAAAAAAATTAACGTTGTAAAAGGTAAATGAACGAATGGAAGAAAATACTTTTTCATATAAAGTCTGTCCCCGAAAGAAGGAATTACTATGAGGTAGGATCCGAATACCTCAAGTGGTTTGTACTAACACTCAACACAATCTCGGTCCCTAAAGCTTTTTCCCGTGAACAATGGGACATGTTGTAGACGTATTGAGGGGGAAGATAATCACAAATATCACAAAGGAATTGAAGCGGTAACATTATGTTTTATACCAATTTTGTATGAAACGAACCAACGTTATAATTATATCTGTCGAAAATACATAGACCTGTATACATGTAGATTGAAAATACTAAATCTTGAACATAGACACTTTATGTTAAAACCAAGCACACCATTGTTTTTCTTGTGAAATTCCCAATAAGTTTCATGTGTCACATGACCCTCTTCCTATTGAAAAAACAAAAGTTGGATTCAAAATGGCCGCCATGGTCACCACCCATCTTGGTATTTCACAGATACAAGTTCTAAATCATAAAAGTTAGATGTACATATGTCCAGATACATAAAAGCTGTCTATATTAATATTGCAACCAAGCAAAGTATGTTTTAACCATATTTTGTATTACAATGGCGAAGTTAAGGAAACACTATAAACACTAATAGAAGGGGGAGTTATGCAGATGTTGTACAGGGTAACAAGTGCCCTTTTTCGAAATCCCTGGCTCTAACACAACTCACAATCATGTTTGGTGAACTCCATAAGCCTAGGATGGAGTATCATTAAGGAAGAAAGCCCCTGTCTGAAATATACTTTTTCATAAAAGAAGGTAAGCAAGTAAATGGAAAATGTTGCAATTAAAAAAAAGGGGGGGGAAGGCAAAAATGAAAGAGGGGAGATAATTGCTAGATGGAAATCTAAACTCAAGGGTAAGAAGTTGGAGCATTAGAGGAAACCAGTATAGACATAGGTAATAAGAAGTACTACCCTTTCTCCCCTCCCTTTTCCCAACCCTATGCTGATGGAGATAGTTTTGTGCATAATAAATATGGAAGTTTTGGTAAGTTCAGACCACGAGGGTTATATAAAAATCTGGTGCTTGAAGGTTTCACAGTAAGCCATAAAGTATCCCGCTTAGTTGGTATCTGCCACAAGGGTATAATATGTAGAAATTGTTTTGAAATGCATCAAACATGACCAAGTGGTTATTAATTTGGCAATTTTATCCTGTCGTGTATGAACCAGTTCTCCCATCATATGTGATCTAGTTTGGTAAACCATTATCTAATAAAAAGGAATTTGTTTCGAACTCCAGTGTATAGGAATATGCAACCTGGCTGCATTAATCATGTGCATCACTAAAACATTTGCAGTACTTCCAAGCTGGCAAAAAAAAGAGGTGTAGAAGATACTGAGTCGGGGTGTAATCCAAGCAGAACATAGAGACTCACCATGTGGAGCATGTTGCCTTCCTCCTTGTCGCACCTCTCGCAGGGTTTGGATATTGAGGGGAAGATTTTGTGTAACAGGGTTAGCGTCCAATACCACTGGGATCTGATTTTATAATTATTTTCTTGAGTTGTTACATTTAAGGATCCCTTCTGTGTCACTATGCTAACGTCCCAGTCTTTCTCCAATGCATTTTTTTTAGAGTGATTGTAAACGATCACCTTGCAAAACAGCCCACTCAGTTTAAAATTTAAACAAAAGGCAAAACATTATGAATACAGGATACTTTTTCATACAGTCATTCACAAGTATATGGTACAACAGGCCATATCAGGAATATGAAATACTGGAATAACCAACAATTCTTCTTTACAGGCTGCACATGGTGCCCCTGACTTAGCTGTTTATGTGCTAAACCCTATATACCCATCTACTCTTCCCTGGCTTCCTCCACACCTTCATCCGTGTTTCTTTAACCCAACCATATGCTTTATGCTCAAGATCTGGGACTCCATTAAATACTCCTCTGGCCTTGCCTCATTGACTGTCTTTATTCAATTGTCCATTATTCCCCCCAGGACTGGACAATCCTGTATAATTTTGCTGGTGGTCTGAATATGGCTTCCGGGACATCTTTTCACTTCTCAACAACAAGGGTATTATTTCTTTTCAACAACATTTCTAATATATGCAACTGCAGCATTTTATTCACTCAATTTTTCATCACCATTCCTCCCCGTTCTTACTGAGGGTATATGAATGGAGATGTCACTTAAATCCTTTGATTTGATAACCCTTGAATAAGCCCATCCTGGATATTTTGAGGTAAGAATGGACACTAACTTCCCATATCTTCACAGCGATCAGGTTAATTATTGCCTGCGTGTGGAAAACCCAGACCATTGGCTTTGAGGTTGTGAAAAACAAGGTGACTGACATCATAATAAATGAGAAACTCACTGCTATTGTGACAGACACACAGTTGAAAATTACTTATGTCTGGCAACTTTGGATCTCCTATTCTCAGTCACCATCTTTTAACCAGTTACTCTTATCCACCTAATGTTGACAAGAGCGTGTACCTCCTGGGATTCCTTTCCCCTCCTTCCTTCCCTCTGATCCTGATTTCTTACTTACTTTCTTTATCTTTTTTATATTCTGTATTCCCCAGCATTGTATGACCTTAGGTCTTCTATCTTTCTTGCTTCCTTTTGCCCCTTACATAATTACGATCCTGTATTTGTTCTCTGCGACTGCCCATGCAAGAAATGGTTTACTTTCCTTATGTATCAGATGCAAACTATTGAGTTATTTTTATAAATGTTCTCTGGTATCTGATTTATGGTATGTTGACCTGCAATTGAGAACTGTACTAACAATATGTACACATCTTTGTCTCCTGTACCTTCTCCATAGCTGGGCAATTGTGTTATTATACTCCTTTCCAATAAAGCATTTGTAAAAGAAATCAAATGTCTCTGTGGTGGCTCCATAGTAAGTGAGGGAATGTGAAATGGAGGACCTGGAGTTTAAAGTATTTAGAAAGTGTCTGACTTGAACGTGTGTCCAAAAGGGAAAGGCAGAAAGTGCTCAAGAACCTTCTTCCATGGAAGAAAGGCTTTGCTAATACATTAGGGTATGGCCAAAACTTGGTCAGAAAGTTGTTCAACATGGCAGGTGGGAAGTCTTTGTTAAAGCAGCTGTAAAGGTAACTTTTTCACCTAAAATAAAAAAGATAGTATACTTACCTGCTCTGTGCAATTGAATTGGCCCTGCTCATTAGAGCTTACAAACTATGAGGGGGGGGGGGGGCAAGTGATACGAAAGGATTATAATTGTGGGGGATAAGCTGATGAAGAAAATAAAAGTGTAGTTGTTAGGTGGAGGCAGGATAGGCTCCTCTGAAGAGAAAAGTTTTCAGGATTTACCTAAAAGTGGATAGATTTGGAGACAGCCTGACAGATTTAGGTACAGAATTCCAGAGGATGGGAGAGGCTTGGGAGAAGTCCTGGAGGGGAATATGGGAGGAGGTGATGAGGGAGCTGGAGAGCAGGAGGTCTTGGGAGAAACGAAGAAGATGATTAGGTTGGTATTTTGAGACCAGGTTAGTGAATGTAGTTGGGGGCAGAGTTGTGGATGGCTTTGTATCTTGTTGTTAGTATTTTGAATTCAATTAATTAGGGATAGCATTTTCCTCACATATCCAAAGCTTCTCAGGGTAGGGCCTATTAGTGGATGTTCCATCACCTCTTTTGGTAATGTCTGATGTGGTAACCAAGGTAAAGATCCTACAGGAAGGGTCATGAAGGATATTTCCAGACCAACCTAGTCCTTCAATTTCTCATGTATCTTCCAATTAATCAGTCTTGTTAATTGGCAGGCCCAGGAGTATTTCTTAATGGAAGCTCAATGGCTCCTTTAATTTTTGGCAGTGTAAGATGGGTCCAGTTTATCCGAGGGGGTATTCCTCTCCATAGAAAGATAGTACATATAATTATAAATGGAGAAGGATGGATATAAATGTATTGGGAGTGCATATATTATGTGCAGAAATCTCAGGAGGTTAGAAATCTTAAGTATGGAGGCCCTACCAAACCACAAAAAATGTAGTTTATCCAATTGTTTTAAGTCCTGTTTTTGCATTTTTAAGTGCTGAAAGGAAGTTCCTGGAGTAAACTTCAGTCACACATTCAGGAGTTGGATGCCAAGATAAGTTATGGCCTCCCAATCATTTGGAAGAACTTCTGGTATTGAGTAGCTAGCTGAATTGGTAAGGACGGAGACATGTGATTTCATATAGTTTATTTTGTGGTTTGAAACAGATTGAACATATTCAAAATATTTAAGCAGATTGCGAAGTGTGGTGTGAGGCTCTGTTAGAAAGAGAAGAATATCATCGGCAAATGTTGCCAGCTTATAATCTTTGCCTTTTACTTTAAAGTCCTTTGATGTCTGTGTTCACGTATAGTTGATGTAAAAAGTATTCCAGCATTAGCACAAAGCTTAAGGGAGCTTAAGGCGCATCCCTTCCCGGTTCCATTGTTAACCTGGAGGCATTTGGTAGGTGGCCATTGACTTTTACTTTCGCCTGTGGTGTGGAATAGAGCAACAGGATATAGCTGTACATTTTTTTCCCCTAGTCTCAAAGTTTGCGGGACTGCAAAGGCTTAATGCATCTTTGAATTCTCCTTAGGATATGGTTGCTTCCAAATTACAAGCTTTGTCTTGGGGAATGGGCGCTGGGCTATATTGGTTCAGGAACTGTTGTATAGTCTGAGATCTTGCTCAGTTCAGAGTCATTTGCCACTCCATGCCTAAGTTGTATAGTTTGTTGTAATATACTTCAAACTGTTTAGTGATATTCTCATTTTTAGTAAGAATGTTCTGAATGCTGAAATATTTACTCCAAGTTTAAAAACTCCTTAAAGTGTCAGTAAAGTATTTTCTCTTCCGTTCACTGACAGACGCAGCATTCTTATGACACATGGGGTTATGCTCATCCTACTAGGAGTAGCCTAGGCACAACAAACAAAAGTTTTCGTTTGGCCTCTCCCAGGGATCCGTCCTTACCTTAGCATATAATCCCCCTGCTCTGTACAGCACATCAGTTTTTATTTGCCTAGTGCAAGGAGTAGACCTGGTTCCCTATGGGAGCAGCGGTCTCCTGAAGATTCATCTAAGGAAGACTGCTATCAAGAAGCTGGCTGGTGGTATAGAGGATATCTTGAATCCTAATCTTTCCCCAGTCCGGCCAACACTATGCGAACCCCCTTAGGGGGGCCCACCACATAGTGCCCATTCCGTGCGGGCGGCCAGTGGCTAAAACCCACTAGAGCCCAGTGACTGGTTCACCTGTCCAGTGGCCTGGCCAGCAGCATGCCTTCTTGCAGGGAGGTAGGTCTGCTCCGGGTGGCTACCCGCTGCGCCCGTCGGATTGGTGAGTGAACCCCTCTTCCGCCCTAGAGGCATGTTGAGTGGGCACCTGGGCAGCTCTGTGGTGGTCAGCCGGTGGGGGTCTGTTAGAGGCCTTCCCCCCACTCCCCCTCCCCCCTCAATCCCCCGCAGGCACTTGTGCACTAACCGTTCGAATCTGCACCGACCGTCCGGAGCAATGTGTTAGGTGGTTCGTCGCCATTGGATTTTGGAGCACCGCTCGTTCGTGGCCGACCGCACATTTGTAATGGCAGCGTCCATTGTTTGAGAACCATGTGGTTTCCAGCCTGCTCTCTGGCAGCATCCAGTGGTCGATTGGGTGAACTGCAGTCCTTGTGCAGGAAGTGCTTAAAAATGGGTGTGGCCTTCCGGTTTTTGCTTGGACAGCATGGCTGACACACAGTAACAAGCTCCTGACGTGCAGCAGTTCATGGGCATTGCTCTTTGGTTGGAGTGCTGAGGCATCAAACAGCAAGTATAGCTGGCGCTTCCTGGGTGCTGGTAGCGGTGGGTGTAATCCGCCCGGGACTCCCTGGCTGATTTGTGGGGTAGAGGTGGTGGTTACACAACGGGGGTGCCAGGCTGAGATGTCAGAGGCCGGCAATTCTATGGCAGGTATACCTGCAGATCTACAGTCCACCCCAGGATCATTAGTGTCCTTGGAACAGCTGAGGGCGGTGTTTGGGGAGTTCTTTCCCCGGGCAGGGGTGCCCATTCCGAGGGGCCCCCAGAAGCGCCCACACCCTCCTCTTTCCTCAGGGGAGGATTCAGATCTAGAAAGTGCCTCAGTGGTCACACCTGTGGATCTTTCAGAGGGTGAGCCGCCCTCAGAGGGCGAAGTGGATCAGGAGGCTCCTAGTTCGCGGGATAAAGCGATAGTGGAAGCACTGATCACTGATATTCGCGACTCTATGCGACTGGACCAAACAGGGGAGTCGCATGAGTCCGCATATGTTTGTGGACCGCTTAGACCCCCTAGGTCCCCTAGGGCTTACCCTTATGATCAGGTGTTTGAACAGGCAGTGTTCAAGGAATGGCGGAAGCCACCAAGTTCCTTGGCTTTGCCTAAAAGCTTTGCTGTTCGCTACCCCTTTGAGGAAAGCTTTACTAAGAGATGGGCTTCCCCGGTGGTGGACCCTGCCGTGGCTCGTGTGAATAAGGCAACCACCATCCCCTTGGAGGGGTCTCCATCCTTTAAAGAGGCGGCCGATCGCCGCACAGAGACAGTGTCTAAAGCACTATTCTTGTTGGCTGGGTCAGCCATGCGGCCGGCGCTAGCAACTGCTATGGCGGCACAGTCTCTTCGCGAGCACGCTGCCGCACTGCGCACTAGTTGTCTAGTGAATGTGCACAGGCTGGGGTACAGCGGATGCAACATTTGGAAGAAGGTCTCCGCTACATATGCTTCAAAGAAAGCTCTGGCAGACCTGCCCTTTCAGGATTTCACGAGAGGGAAGAGTACTTTCCTTCCAGAGCCGAAGCGACGAGATCGCCGTCTTAGGCAGGGTCCTGTCTCTTCTGGTCAGAAGAAGTTTTTTCGGGCGCCCGGCCCAGCGGGTAAGGCCGGGAAGGTGTTCATAGGCCACAGCAAAAGGCCCTGGCAGCGTAAGCCCGAAAAAGCGGAGGACAAGCCTGCCTCCGCATGATGGGTGGCCCCCACCTGCCTCACGGGTGGGGGGCCGGTTTCTGGGGGTTGCAAGCAGCTCTCTGCCCCCAGAAAAGTCCTTCACCTCAAACATGAGGCTTCCGCAGAAGCGTCAGGAGGCGCCTCTAGGCGGCAGTCAGGCGCTCAGCAGACAGAAGTCATCTTGAACGCCGGCTTGCCGGCTGGAGTACCTGGGTCTGATTCCGGACACGGTACAGGCTGGGGTGTTCCTAACACCAAGCAAGCTTCAAAATGCTTTAGGCAGGGCGAACCCTGTGATCGCGCCAGTGGTTCTCCTTACGGTTCTGTATACGGGTGTTGGGGCTCAGGAGTTCGACTTGCGAAGCCATACCTTACGTCCAGAACACTCGGCTCCTGCAGAAGGCAATTTAGTCGCGGTGGGACAAATCTCCTCTATCCCTGGACAGGCCGATCAGGTCAGAGTGTCAGTCCCGGGAACCCTTGGTTTGGGGGATTCAGGTTCCGGCCCAAAAGGGGGGGAGAAGTTTTCTTCCCCTCAATTGGTCGATGTAGGTACCGGAACTGCCCCGTGGGACAGTAGGGACAGTAGGGCTGCGCCGCCCGGTTCTGGTTCAGTCGGTCAATGCCACGGAGGTGGCATACGTAAACCATCAGGGCGGAACAAGAAGAGCAGCAACAGCTGCGGAGGCGGCTCTGATCCTTCGGGGGGCAGTGTTTCACAGGCCTCGAGGGCAGTATCGGCTGCTGTGCATTTTTCCTCCTCTAAAGGCTCTACCGCGGGTGGTACGTGGGGTAGAGGCGGAGGAAATCCCGACAATCCGGGTAGCTCCGGCTTGGCCCCGGCGCCCTTGGTACACCGACATAGTACAGATGGTGGCAGAGGTTCCGTGGCAGCTTCCGCTTCACGGGGACCTGCTGTTGCAGGGGCCCATCTTGCACCCTGCTTTACCCTCGCTGATTTTGACGGCTTGGCTATTGAGTCCCAGGTATTGAGGGATAGGGGTGTCTCGGACTCCGTAATCCCGACTATGATAAAAGCACGTAAGAGTTCCTCACGTAAGATTTATCATAGGACCTGGAAGGCCTACATTACCTGGTGCGAGGCAGGGGGTTGGAACCCCCGCTCTTATAGAGTATCCAGAGTACTGGCATTTTTACAGCAAGGTCTGGACAAGAACCTGGCGTTAAGTACGCTTAAGGGGCAGATTTCGGCCCTGGTGGTTCTTTTTCAACGGCCCTTGTCGTCTCATTCATTGATCTGTACACGGGGTACGTCATGTGGCTCCTCGGATACGGTCGCCTTTGGCACCGTGGGATTTAAATCTGGTGCTTTCTGTGTTGCAGAAACCGCCATATGAAAGGATTAGGGACATTCCCTTACAGTTGTTGTCGCAGAAGGTGGCCTTTCTGGTAGCTATCACATCCGCCAGGCGGGTGTCGGAGTTAGCAGCATTATCCTGCAAGTCACCTTACTTGGTCCTCCATAAGGACAAGGCAGTTTTGCGGCCTTCCCCTTCGTTTCTTCCGAAGGTGGTTTCTTCCTTTCATTTAAATGAGGATATTGTTCTCCCCTCATTGTGCCCGCACCCATCACATCCCAAAGAAGTTGAGCTGCATTCTTTGGATGTGGTGAGGGCCTTGTGGGTGTATTTAAGTTCTACAGCTTCTTTTCAGAAGTCTGATTCTTTATTTTTGCTGACGGAAGGGTCGCGCAAAGGTATGGCGGCCTCGTCGGCTACCGTGTCTCGTTGGATACGGAAGACCGTGACTCATGCATATGAGATTCGGGGTAAGGTTCCCCCGTTTCCAGTCACGGCTCATTCCACCAGGGCAGTTAGTACGTCCTGGGCATTTAGACACCAAGCCTCGGTGTCTCAGGTGTGCAAGGCAGCTACTTGGGCCTCAGTGCACACGTTTACTAAGTTTTACGCCTGAGAGGGCGTTTTCTGTTGGGTACAGTTGTTATGGTTTTGCCCACCCCTCTTGATTGGCACAGCTTTGGGACGTCCCCATGTGTCATAAGAATGCTGCATCTGTCAGTGAATGGAAGAGAAAAAGGGATTTTTTGTATAACTTACCGTAAAATCCTTTTCTCTGAGTTCACTGACAGACGCAGCACCCACCCCTCTGCGTTGGTTTTGTACGGCTTGTTACGTATGTGCTGTACAGAGCAGGGGGATTATATGCTAAGGTGAGGACGGCCCCCTGGGAGGGGCCAACCTACACTTTTGTTTGTTTTGCCTAGGCTACTCCTAGTAGGATGAGCATAACCCCATGTGTCATAAGAATGCTGCGTCTGTCAGTGAACTCAGAGAAAAGGATTTTACGGTAAGTTATACAAAAAATCCCTTTTTTAAACTTGAACCTACAGATAAGCCTATAATAAAGCTTACCTGTAGGTACAATGAATATCTCTATATACCGTGCCGTCCCTTCAGAGCTCTGAGCCGCGCCTGTGACTTCATTGCGGCTCGGTCAATCAGGCGGCCGAAGCAGGTGAACCCGTAAGGAAGACTGGGTGAAGACAGAAGGTAAGCATTTCATAATGTGCTAGTATGTTTTATTTTTTTTTTAAAGGCTGTGTTTTACTACTGCTTTACGTAAATCAAACACATTTCCCAGTTAACCAAACCTATAGCAGTGGTGCAGCTGCATATACATGAAAAGAAGTTTTGATGACCTGTATACCATGTGGGTTGGTCAATTCTGAAAGCCAAAATAACATATGTGCAAAAATGTCCCAAGAGAGGGCAAAGTGGCTTTGTGAATGACTCAAGTCTGACAGGTCAAGTACTTGAAGTAATATCAAATTTTATTACATGAATATTCCAAGAGTAAAATCTCAAACAGAGGGTACCCCCCAGTGTGTGAGGTGCCCTCCAAGACCAATACACAATTGGGGCAACACAAAACATATAGACCATGGACTGACAAACAACAGTAGACAAACAATACATGTCCGGACGCCAGAGGGATTACAGTGTCTGTGCCACCTGAGGGAACAAGTTGTATCCCCTATGTGGGAAAGTAAAAGGTGTAAGGTGGCCCCAGGCCATGGTCTATATGTTTTGTGTTGCCCAAATTGTGTATTGGTCTTGGAGGGAACCTCACACTCTGGGGGGTACTATCTGTTGGAGATTTTAATCTTGGAATATTCCTACAATAAAAATTCATATTATTTCAAGTACTTGACCCCTTGAGTCATTCAGAAAACCACTTTGGCCTCTCTTCAGACATTTTTGCACATTTCCCAGTTACCTGATCATTTTAAACATAAACACTTATACTTTTCAGGGGACACTATAAGGGCTTGTTTACACTTGCTTAGAAACGGGGCATCAGACAGGCGTTGTTAAAGCTCCCTTAATGCCAGTCAAAATCCATGTCACTAAATAAAATGGTTAGCTTACAGCCCTGTTTACACCTTGCATTGGGTTCGCTGCGCTTTAGCTTTGCTTCAAAAATTATACCCCATGTAGCTTAACCACTTGACAACTGGGCACTTAAACCCCCTTCCTAACCAGACCAATTTTCAGCTTTCAGTGCTCTCACATTTTGAATGACAATTACTCAGTCATACTACACTGTACCCAAATGAAATTTTCGTCCTTTTTTTCACACAAATAGAGCTTTCTTTTGGTGGTATTTAATCACCACTGGGGTGTTTATTTTTTGAGCAATAAATGGAAAAATACCGAAAATTTTGTAAAAAAATGCATTTTTCTTTATTTCTGTTATAACATTTTGCAAATTAGTAATTTTTCTTCGTAAATTTTGGCCAAAATTTATACTGCTATATGTCTTTGGTAAAAATAACCCAAATTAGTGTATATTATTTGGTCTTTGTGAAAGTTATAGAGTCTACAATCTATGGTGCCAATCACTGAAAATTTATCACACCTGATGCACTGACGGC
>BLSH010323972.1:76408-90113 GCA_018402905.1 Glandirana rugosa | reverse complement strand
GTCGATTTCGACTTAACGTCGGAGACTTTTCGCCGTCCACGAAGTTCGCTCGAAGTTTGTTCGAAGTTTGTTCGAATTGGTGAAGTCGGGGCCTTCCTAAAGGTCGAAATCCTGGCCTCGGGAAAAACGCTAAGCCGCGACGCAGCGAAATTGACTTTTGACGCGCCAGCACGCTGCAACATGGGTTTGCTTTAAACGCAGGAAAAAAAGGGTGTTTGTCTGGAAAGAAAACCACCATAAACTAGGGGAGACGCAGTAAAGACTAGCGGCGATATTTGTTTTCTTCTCGCTGTTAAAACGTTTTTTTTTGTTTAAAGAATGAAAAACGATTTTATGTTTAGGTTTTTTTTTTATATTTTTTTGTAAAAAAAAGTGACAAAAACCGGCTAAATACAACGTCGCACGACCGCGCAGTTTTCAGTTAAAGCGACGCAGCGCCGAATCGCAAAAAGGGCTCCGGTCCTAAAGCTGGAAATCCTTCCGGGGCTGAAGTGGTTAAGCTTGTTTGAAGCTTGTTTGAAGCTCGCTTGAAGCACCTGCCGCTTTTCAGAGGCTGCAATTCAGCTTTAGCTGCGCTTTGTTTTGGAGAAAGGCCAAGCTTCAACAAAGCTTCAAAAGTGCATCACTGAAGCCTCCTTGAAGCCTCACTGAAGCTTCTTCGAAGCACCGCCGAAGCCTCAAAAACACATCATAATAACTTGTTGAAGCTGTATGAGGTTAAATGAGCGTTGAAGCAAAGCAAGCCCTAAGGGCTTCAACAAGGCTTCGACATGGGCTTCAGTGATGCACTTTTGAAGCCTTGTTGAAGCTTGGTAAATGCCCTGTGAGTTTGTTGATATCTCACAACTGCAATTTCTCCAAAACAACGCTAAAGCTGAATTACAGCCTCTGAAAAGCCGCAGGTGCTTCAAGCGAGCTTCAAACAAGGTTTGTCATAGACCTCTATGGAGACGTTGGAGAGGCTTTGAAGCATGGCTAAAGCTACACAGGGTATAATTTTTGACACAAAGCTGAAGCGCAGCGAAGCCAATGCAAGGTGTAAACAGGGCTGTAAGCTAACCATTTTATTTAGTGACAGGGGCTTTGACTGGCATTATTTTGAAGAAAGTGTAAACGAGCCCTTAGGGTACTGCAGGTAGCTGAGATATCAGTCTCATACTTGCTATAAGGCTACAGCAATGATAGGAATAACCTGACTTACCTTTCTCTGTCCCTGGTCTCTGTATGGTCCCTGTATAGTCTTCAGAGTCAGGAAACCAGGGGAATGGACCACGGTCCTGAACTCGTATAGTACCCTGCAGCTAACTACACATGTTGCACAAAGTGCTGAGATTAGCACACAGGCAGAATCTAGTGCCGAAGCAGTATTATATGTAGTCCCCAGAGAGTGGGTCTGGGGACAATTCCCAAGGTTTAATTCGGGCTGCACCGATCCGGATACACTGCTTCTATGGTTGTAGTAGAATGCAGTGAAGAGGTTGATTAATAAATCAATTGAAGTATTCAAATTAAGTAAAAACGAGTAAACCATAGAAACGTCTCCATAAGTCTTACATACAAGGCAAAAAACCGAGGTCTCACATAGTGGAGAATGGTTATAGTGTGGACGCCCAAGGAGGGGGAGGGGTGTGTGTTCAAAAGCTTTGACAGTAGACATGTGCACTGACGAAAAATTTGTTCGATTTCGTTTCATTCGTTTTTTTCAGAAATGTGAAAATTCGAAAATTTTGCTAATTTAAAATGCGGAAATTCAAAAATTCAAAAATTTGGAAGTAGATAACGCGAAAACCCGAAAATTTTGAAATTTGAAAATAAAGAAAATTCGAATGAACGAAAACAAATGCTGCATCTAAACAAATGGAACAGAAAAATTAATAATAAATAATAATAATAATTAAAAGTTTTTATTATCATTATTATTGGTATTTATTATTATTAATGTGTTACGTTCCATCCGTTTAGATACGGCATTCGTTACTTCAGATAGTTCGTAACTTCAGATAAATGTGTATTCATTACATTCACGAACAGCCAAATTTGAAAGGCAATTATTATTAGTTAGTTATTATTTTTGAATTTTCAGATTTTCATTCTTATTTTTGGATTTTCAAATTTCCCAATTTTTGAATTTCGAACTTTCGGATTTCCAAATTTCAGAATTTTCGATTTTTGGATTTTCAGATTTTAGATTTTCGAATTTCGGATATTCAAATTTTTTTTAATTTACGATTTTCAAATCTCCAAATTTTCGAATTTCAAATTTGCGAATATGTCAAAACTCGTTAAAAACGAATTTGGAACGAAACTAATTGCACATGTCAATTTGACAGTGTCCAATTATCTGGTGGTAGCAACCTATAACCCAGGGTATATGAATATCTAGCCTATGTCCTGTATTGTGTGATTAAGATGGGCTATTTACTTAGTAAGTTTTTCTAGAAAAGTGCATAAAACATGCATCCACTCGTATTACCTACAATTAAAAGTAGGAAAAATTACTGCTTTACGGTAAGGGCCCATTCACACAGGGACGATCCGACTTTGGCGTGACTTTGCTAGGCAATTGCAGCGTGACTTTCAGCGCAACTTCAGCGCGACTTACAACACAACTTATGCCAGACGACTTTGCCTGTGGCCAACCAGAGAAGGGAGGGAGGGGCTTGCCCAAAATAAAATTCTATTCTTTTCACTGTAGAGTCGCTTGCATGAAGATGGGGATATGACTTGGAGGCGACTTCCATTGACTTCTATGGGCACAAGTCAGATAGAAGTCACCTTGGAATCGTGCAGGAACCTTTTTTTTTAAGTCGGAGCAACTCAGTAGCGTGCATTAAGACGACTCCCATTCATTTGAATGGGATTTGACATGTCAAGCGACTTGGGGCGACTTAAGGCGACTCAAGTCGGAATGCAAGTCGCCCCTGTGTGAATGGGCCCTAATAGTGAGTTCAAGACTGATGAGCAAGCAGGCACTAATATTTTCAAGTGGGCATGATTCGATGTTTTAGGGCAATGAAAATGCTATACATTTATAATGTACGTTTATGTATTAATTTTGATTGTATTTATTAAGGTGATTGTAAAAGTTTGTTTTTTATTTTTTTTAAATAACCAACATGCCATAATTACCTCCTCTGTGCAGCGGTTTTGCACAGGGTGGCCCGATCCTCCTCTTCTGGGGTCCCCCAACAGCACTCCTGGCACCTCCCCACATCGCGTGCGCCGACGGACAAACTCTCTTCCTTGGGGCACCCGTGCGGGCGCGCTCCCCTGTCCTGCTGCTGCATCCATTGACACAGACAGCAGGACTCGCCCCCACCCCCCGGCTCCTGCGTCATTGGATTTGATTGACGGCAGCGGCTGCGCTACTATCAATCTATCCAATCAGGACCCGAGACACTGGCTGGAGCTGGTGTGCTCATCCCAGCACTGGAAAGACCGGGTTAGGGTAAGTATTGGGGGGCTCTGGGTAGCTGCATCGCAGTAGGGTTTTCACCTTAATGCATAGATGCATTAAGGTGAAAAACCTGGAGACTTTACAACCCCTTTAATATTGGGGAGATGCATAATGTCCCTTTTTAAAACAAGGTGTATTAAGACTTGAGGGGCCTAGATCTCAATAGCTTTTGGCTGATCAGCTGGTCTACAGAGACAACAAATAAATTTCTCTAGCTCACTTAAACCTAATACACACAGTCTGAATGTCAGGCGTCATCAGCTGGTTCAATAGAAACCAGGTCACATTCGGCCCCTGTGTACTGCAGCCAGTCAGACAGAAGCCAACCGTTTGGCCGGCTTCAGTCGATGGGGCATGACCAAAAAAGGTCTGCTGATAGGCTCCCAATCAGCGCTCTCAGCCAATGACTGAGATCACTGATCAGAGTGTTCTGGCAGGGAGGTCAGCCCCCTGTCAGAACACAATAGCACAGCAAGGGGAGATCGCTGTACTAACATGGCATGATTAGTACATTGGCTCCTCCGGAGCTGTCAGGTTTTTTTTGTTCAGTCCTGCTGAATTGAATGAAAAAAAAACCGAATAGTGTGTACCAGGCTTTAGAATGCACACTCAGACAACAGTAGTGAGGAATTAGATACAGGGGAGCTGCCCAAGATGACAGCTAAGTGTTTGTCTGCTCCTAACTCTTGATAGTAGGCAGTATGGTAGACGGGTGAACCAGAAGTCCGTTTTGACTTTATTTGCTGCCCATGTTCCCTTTAGGCAGATTTCTCCACAATTATGACAACATTACTCACTTACCAACCAGAAGGTTTTCCAGCTTTAGGACCAGAGCACTTTTTGCGATTCGGCACTGCGTCGCTTTAACTGACAATTGCGCGGTCGTGCGACGTTGCACCCAAACAAAATTTGCGTCCTTTTTTTCACACAAATAGAGCTTTCTTTTGGTGGTATTTGATCACCTCTGCGTCATTTCTGATCACCGCTATAAACAAAAGAAGATGCGACCATTTTGCAAAAAAAAAAACAAATTTCTTACTTTTTGCTAAAATTCAAATCCAAAAAAACATTTTTTTTCACCGGTTTTGGCCGATTTATATTCTTCCTCATATTTGTGATAAAAAAAAATCACAATTGGCATTTATTGATTGGTTTGCGCAAATGTGGCCGCGTTTATGGATGATGAGAATTCATTTCTGGGGTTTTTATTTATTTTTTATTTTTTACTAGTAATGGCAGCAATCTGTGATTTTTAGCAGTACTGCGATATTGCAGCCGAGATGTCGGACATTTTCACACTTTTTTGGGACCAATGACATTTATGCAGCGATAAGAAATTTAAATGTCCACTGATTACTGTATAAATGTCATTGGCAGTGAAGGGGTTAACCTGCAGGGGGAGATCTAGGGGTTAACTGTGTTCCCTGGGTGTGTTCTTACTGTGGGGGGTTGGGCTACCATGGGCATGAGAGATCTAACTGATCCCAGTGACAGGGATCAGTAGATCTCCCATGCCTGCACTGTCAGAATGGGGAACTGGCGTGTTTACATCTGCGGTTCCCCGTTCTTTCCCTGTGGCCGCTCATTGCGGCTCGCCAATGGACATCGGGTCCGCCCGAGCCGCGGGCGCACTCCTCAGGAGTGCAGCACGCGTGCCCCCTAGCGGCTGTTCGCAGATCACCACCTTTTTACGGCGATTCACGCTCAGCATCCCGACTGCCGCCGTGAAAAGACGGCGCGCGGTCGGGAACTAGTTAAACACAACAAAGATGACTTTTTAGAATACCTTTTTATTGAATTCTGCTTTCCAAATGGGAAGGTTTACTCTCTCAGTCACAGAGTGGGGAAGATCTCTCCATTGTGGAACAAAGGAACAATGACATAGAGACCTCTGGGATCTCCAAGAGTTATCATAAGTAAGTGGGTGACCCAGCCTGATAAACTTACTACTAGGTAGGCTAACCTGTTAATAAAATGTAACCACATTTTTTTCTGTTTATGTATTTTTGTGTTACTTGTCAGAAGATGTCAGTTATGTTTGCCTCACTTGTACAGTTAAGGAGAGACATAAATTATTGAAATGGAAAATAAATGCATCACGTTTGTCATTTTGATGAAATATCTGTACTTCACTATCCATTAATGATAATGTCTTAAGCATGTGAGTTTTATTTAAAGCCATTCAGATATATGCCATTCACCTGTTTGTCAAGCTGTGTCAATGTAACTTTCCCAAAAAAAACCCCTGAAAAATCTATGTGAAGAGCAATTATAAAACTTCAAAGAGAATAATAATAATTTAGACATTTTTACTTCAGGCTGGGAACAAAATCAAAATACAGTTTTTTTCTACATTTGGCGCTGCTACTGCAGCACATGTAATTGTTTAGGATGCACGGCATACTACCTGCGATAATAGAAACTACTGGGTAATGTTATGTTCTAAATGACAGTCTTGTAGGTTAAGGAAAATGATTGAGAACACCTTCCGGGGGTCAATACTGGGCTATGTCAGCACAGGACTGGTGATTCTGGTCAGCATGTGAAGCGCCTCAAACGTTACTTGGTTAGAATACAGAGCACATATAGGCTTTCAGGGTAATTGATGCTTTCTAGTTGTACAGTACACCGGCTCTTTAATCATTACGACGGGTTATATGCAGCTACCTTTGGTGATTAGACACTGACAAAAAGAGAATGTTGCAGGGACATCCCACTATATAGCCCCTCCCCCTCCCAACTAGCTTCAGTTTTTCTATTAGTGTCCTTAGCTGATGGACCTCTTCTCTTCTGTCTATGGGGGTTTCCCTCTCACTCTAAATCAGGGTTTCTCAACCAGGGTTCCGTGGAACCCTAGGGTTCCTCCAGGGGTTGCTAGGGGTTCCTTGAGCAATGGTCAGTTTCTAATTCTCAGATAAATTCCCAATGACATCATTGATCTTTTTAGCTATCTGTAAGGGGGTAATTCTTCCCAATGACCACAAGTGTAAGGAGCATTCTTCCCATTGACCATCACACTAATGTATCATGAGTTGGAGATTTTTAATTTTTAGCAGGGGTTCCCCGAGACCGGAGAATTATTTTCAAGGGTTCCTCGGTGTTGAAAAGGTTGAGAAAGACTGCTCTAAATGATGATATTTCACCAAGATTCATTTTCTATCAAGATTCCTGCTGCACCATTGCCACTGCAGCTCCTTGGTTGACTCCTCAGGACCATGTCTAGACCCCACCAGTTGGAGATGCAGGGCCGGGTTGATTCCCTAAACACACTTCCTATTTGGGTGCCCCTTTTGAAATGCAGTGCAACATCTGCAGTGTACTATGGTTTGCTTGCAGGAGAGCCCTGTCCCTTCAAGGGATTTTACACGCTCCTATTTTATGTATGAGAGCCTAGACCACCCAACAGCAGACCGTGGGTGCCATGCAGGACTCCTGTAGACTGTCAGTGTCAGCTGTCTGCTCGTACCTCGTATGAGCTGGAAGTTACACACTGACAGGAAGAGACAATGAACTACCTACAGCACTCAACAGCATTGTCATATAGTCAATAGTTGTAGTTCTCCCATTCACAAAACACTGTGAAAGAATCACGTGGCTCTGTGGGCGGAGCCCCGCACAGACGCATTTCTTTAAAATAGTGACAGCAAGTTCGGGGAGAAGATTGGCTTGCTGTCACTAGATGCAGTGGATTGGGGAGTATGTAACATGTTCTCAAACATGCAGTACATACAGTATACAGTGTGGGTCTGTTCTATAAACTGGCTATTGTAGCAGTAACATTCCATTTCTTGCGAAAGTTTTCATATGTTCTTTTGCTTATGGTCTGTCTTGGTTTGCTGTTATACACAATTCTAATTGTGAAAAGTTTTTGTATAAAAAAGTATTGTTGTTTTTCTCTTCAATTCTGGTTGCCACCCTCGGAATACTAGTCTGCACCTTTTTAATAGTGAGTGAACATACTGTAGTGTAAGTAATATTTTGAAGCTTCTGGTAAACACCCCATTTAAATGTTTCAAACCTTCTGCCCATGAACTTCACAACTTTGATCTGGGTTTAGATTTATTCAGAGATCACTGAGATTTTTTATACTTTCACCTTCCTTTCTTTTTTTTTTTTTTTTTAAACAAAACCCGGTTTTATTCAATAAAAAATTATACAGGTGATACATAATAATATCATCTCACCGTGTATTACATATAGATTGAGCACATTTACATACAGAGGGTGGTTTTTGCAATATTGACATTCTTATACCACAGAGTTTGCTGCGTGATATCATACAGCACTAAACTAAACATGATACGCTACTCTCCCGGTGTCACTGGGAAAAGCAATTACCCATGAGACGTTGCCTATATGGGGCAACTGTGGTATACTTCCGTACCCCTTTAACTAGTACATGTGTCTGGACTCGACAACCATTTATCCCAAATTTTGGAATACTTGATGGGGCAGCCTCTATGTTCATAGATTAACTTTTTATATGGTAAAACAAGATTAGCCTCTCTTATCCAGTCTTGTAGATCAGGGGGGAGAGACTGCATCCAAACCCAGGCAATAGTTTTCATAGCGACATACAACGTTTCTCTTAGGAAGGTGGCAGTTTATTTATTTATGTCCACTTCAGGCAGTAAACCTAGAAGGCATATTTTTGGGTCTAGAGTAGCTGGAGAACCCATGTCATCATGTAGGAATCTGGTCACCTGGAGCCAGATTGTTTGTATCTTGGGACAGGTCCAGATTAAATAAAAAAAGGTCCCCGGGGAGGAGTTACAGAGCAGGCAGAGCGGGTTCCTAGAGGGCTGAATTTTGGATAGCCTCTGAGGTGTGAGGTACATATGATGTAAAATATACATTTGTACATTTGTGTGAGGCGGTCCGGCACTCTAGCGGAGACTAGCTTCACCCCTTCCATAATTTCGTCCCAGTCTTCGTCGTCAATGTCACCCACGTCTGTCATCCATTTCGCTTTAGCATTATAGGTTCACATTCCTTTCTTACAATATATATGATTTAGTGACATATTATCCCCTGAAATACTTGTAAAATACACTTCCCAGACATAGGCACTGTAAACTATCATATTTAAAGACTACATAATCTCCACTGCCTTGAGAAAGCACATAGATGTGTAAACTGCCCATTTCTATGTGGACTTTTTTGGGTATATGTAGAACCTGAAGATTCAATAAAGCATTTAATGCTTTATGGTGAGTGTGGAACTTTGTTATAGATTAAGAATACATAGACTGCCTATTCATTGCCTGGCTTGCCCAAAGGCTGTGACAGTTTTCACTACCTTTGCTCTTATAGTTTTCTCATGAAAGCTATAAATACTGCCTCAAAGGAAGGGCTGTGCTGGTCATTGGCAGGCCAGATGCTCTGTATATTTATTTTGCATAGTATTATTGGGAGGTGGGCAGCACTCTTTTTTTTAAATAGGGCAATTCAAAGTGTAATGATAGTTATCCAATGCAAATTTTAACTTGCTATAGCCAATTAGTAAAATGTTATTTCTTTTTGCTTTGTACAACATATGAGTTACTGCAGTGTGTCCTTTGCATTTTGCTGGTGACACACCAAACAATTTTTAAGCAATTCCATCCAGTTCTAACCTGGAGCAAGGTGCTGGTCCAGGCATCTGGATGGATCCTGACCATATAGTCAGGATCTTTCCCGAGCCTGAACCAGCCGAGTGACGTCAGCCAACAGTGGGCTAAAAACGGGTCAAAACAAACTGCATTCCTGTGACCTACAGGAGAACTGTAGCCAAATAGCTTTGGCTATACTTCTCCCTTAACAGAAACTGTTAGTGATAGGCTGCATTTATTCATTTGGTTGATTTTACAATTAAAAAACAACTTTAAGTGTTCGCAAATTGCCATGTGTCTGACCAGCATAAGGCTCTAGATGTCATTGTCACTGAAATAAAACAGTAAGAATATGTTTACACTAAATCAATGTGCTTTAATCTTCATTAAGCAACTGTAGAAGCATGTTGGACAGACTACGGAGGATCCCATAGTCTCATAGGCTAATTGAAAAGTGTGGATGAGTCCACTAATTATGTCTGGTAAAATATTATCAGTATACTACAATATAATTTGATAGGGGTCATGGCTAATTTAAAAACAATGCGTTTTGACAATTGTGTTAATTTTGCTTACTAGAGAATGCAGCAAAGTGCAGGAAAGTGCACCTAGTGTGAGCAAGCCCTAAAAGTGAACTAGGATGGCACTGGACCATTAATAGAAAAACGTATCTGCTGGTAATGTCCTTTGTTGTATTCATGGCATACATAAGAAAAAACAGATTACTTGTATACGGTCAACCATAGAATATAACACAAAAATACTTAGAAACATAGAAAAGTGACGGCAGAAAAAGACTGAGTAGTCCATCGAGTCTGCCCCCTTTTTTTTTTTTTTTTTTTTTTTTTTTTTTACATTAACCTTGTTTTCTGACTATGGATTTATGTTTATCCCAAGCATGTTTGAAGCCATTTACTGTTGACTGTCTCACAACCTTTGGTGGTAGTTTATTCCAATCATCAACCACCCTTTCAGTAAAATAATACTTTCTAAGATTAGTTTTGAACTTCCCCCCAGTTAGTTTGAGGTCATGTCCCCGTGTTCTTGATTTTGGTTTCATATTGAAAAGACTGCCCTCCTGAACCTTATTCACCCCCTTGAGGTATTTAAAGGTTTAAATCATGTCTCCCCTCTCCCTTCTTTCCTCCAGACTGTACATATTAAGTTCCTGAAGTCGCTCTTGATATGTTTTATCCCCCAGACCTTTCACCATTTTTGTTACCCGTCTCTGAACTCGTTCTATTTTATCAATATCTTTTTGTAAGTGAGGTCTCCAGAACTGGACACAGTATTCTAAGTGAGGTCTCACTAAAGATCTATATAGAGGAATCAGAACCTCCTTCCTACTTCTTAAAACGGATTACATTGTGAAATACTGTGCCAGATTATTTTATATTTATATATATCTATACATCTCTCTCTCTCTCTCTCTCTCTCTCTCTCTCTCTCTCTCTATATATATATATATATATATATATATATATGCTGTAATTCTTTATTTTGACGCAGCAGTAAAGAAATATAATTTATACATGCCGAAGTTTCAAGTGACATGTTTTTATTTACATTAGGACATTCTTATTGGCCATATTCATAACTCAACTTGGTGTAAACTGAATCTAATCATGCAGGTAGGGGTTGACAAGTTAATTGTAGGTAAGGGTCTGTAGTTTTAAAGTGCCTCCAGGACATACAGTTGATTCTGAAATTTTGCTGTGTTTTTTTTCAGCATGGAGGTTGGTTCCTCCATTTGAAGCATGCCATTTATTTTTGGGAAACAAAGTTGCTTGGAGGGAGGATGAGTCTGGGGGTCTGTCTGTCAGTCGAAGTAAGCAGATTGCAGGGTTCTCACTCAGGTCTACCATAGTGAGTTGTCATACTATGTCGTAGACAGCATTCCAAAACTGGTGTTGTTTGGGACAGAAATAAAAGATATGCAACACCATGCCTATTGTGGCTTTGCAGCGCCAGCACAACACAGATATTTGGTTATTCATCTTGTATAGTACATACGGAAACATATGCCATCTGATGAGTATTTTGTAGCTCTTGAAATATATTTGCAATAGAGGATCTGTGTGCAAAATATAGAATGCATTCATGCTGTTGTGAGATAGATTCTTCTCCCATTCCTGTAAGAAGTGGGGCTATATTCTGCACCCAGGGAGAAAAGAACATTGTAAATTCTCGAAAGAAAGTGTCAGGATGGAGTCCTACCTGTGCATGTGTCTCCAAAGGAGGTTAACAAATGGCACATCTTGCATTCTGGGGATAGACACCAGAAAGAATCCGAACTGGGCTCCAGAAGTACCGGTATACTGTGCTAAATAAGCAACAGTCATTTCTATTTTCAATGTTGTTTAAATGATATTATGAATTAATCCAGTTAGTATTTCCTTTCACTTCAGTCATAATCAAGCCATCATATCTTTTGGATATCTTGGTAATCCTTTTCAATGTAACTTTCTATTACTGCTCAGATTGTACTTTATCATGCTATGAAAAATAAAAACAGTAAGTATAACAATAAATCATTCCACCCAAAATGGTTTGGTGTTATGTAAATAGCTCTGTCCTAATTTAAAACGCATCCCTTTGGACTGGGAAATAATGACTAGGCTGCTCATTCTGGAACTGTTGTAGTTACATGGTGGCATGTAATGCATAGCCTAATTATAATAGTGTTACTTTTCAGCACTGCACTGAATAAAGAAGGAGATTAATTCAGAGTTTTGTCAGAATTTAGTTTTACAAGTCATTTCCTTGCATTCTTTCTTTGTCCTTGAAGTGAATAAGGAAATGCACACAGTAATAAATAACTCTGTATTTAAAGCCATGAGCGTTAAGACGGCCAAAACAAAGAAGCAAAGTCATTTTTGCTTCTTTTGAACTTAATTATAAACTTTATATGAACAGAAAACAATAATGGCATTTTTCTGTGTTAATGAAGCTTTTACATTTTGATGAAATGAGCTTTGGTATTGGAAGGAACAACAATATAACTGAAAACTGATAACAGTGCTTAATCTGTCTGCTATATTGTTAGCTCAGTACTATATTTTAAGGGCCACATAGGAGGTATAGATTTCTCCATAGCACAGTATATTCAGAGTGATGATTCAATGAAATGTTTGATATGTTTGTATTTTCAGTATTGTTCTCATAGTTTGATTATCGCATCATGGCCAGCATACCTACCAACATCCTAATATGGAATTTAAAAAAACATATTCATTGGGGGACAAGGTTAATTCTGATACAAGAGATACGAGAGAAACTGCGGTCTACAAGAGATTGGACATTGACAACAAAGCTGTTAGACCGACATAACCCCTCCCATTCCCATCAAGCTCCATTTTTTTTATTTTTGCTAGTTGCTTAGGAGAATGGACATCTTATTTCTCTGAGAGAAGTTAAGCTCTTTTTATAAGACGGCTCCTACTTCTATCCCCTTGTTCTGCAATCAGGATCCTTAATTTACTGCAGAGCCAGAGAGATAATATATGCAGTTTTCCATTTTGACTGCCTTCAGCATTGCCCTGGAGACTGTACACAAACCCTGTCATGCTAAAGATGCAGGGCCTGCCTGTAATGTGACCCTAGGTCACTGGGCTCCGCTGTGGGTGCTGTCCAAGATGCCTGGTGTAATGTGTGTCAGCCACAAAGCACTTTACATGTCAGGGCTGCAGTGAACCTGCTGGTGGAACCTTGTCCCTGATGGCTCTTCAGGGACAGGGGGTATAATAACTGGACAGAACAAAGACTGTCTGGCTGGAGTATGTTCCCTTGGATCCTAGCTGGCAATCGTTTGCTTTTTGGCACTGTAGGGACCATGGGGCATCTTCTGGACCACTGATGTGGTGCTGCACTTCTGAGTCTGCACAGGCCAATTTGAAATTGGCGTCTGCTTTACACGGGCCTCCCTTGTGATACCTCACTATGCATGCAAACATCACTTCCGACATGTGCACCCTCTTAGCCTTTCCCTCTGATCCTAAGCTGCATACACTGCAATGATTCTCCTCCACATCCACAGGCCCAAATGCTACCTTAGGCTTCATTCACTTTTTGCAAATTTCAGCAAAAAGAAACTGAGGGTTCCTGTAGCTGCAATGACAGGTGTGTGCAAAGTGCAAGCGCTCAGCCTACACAATGCAATGAATCAATTTACTTCAACCTGCCCTATATACAGGGAGTGCAGAATTATTAGGCAAGTTGTATTTTTGAGGAATAATTTTATTATTGAACAACAACCATGTTCTCAATGATTCCAAAAACTCATTAATATCAAAGCTGACTATTTTTGGAAGTAGTTTTTAGTTTGTTTTTAGTTGTAGCTATTTTAGGAGGATATCTGTGTGTGCAGGTGACTATTACTGTGCATAATTATTAGGCAACTTAACAAAAACCAAATATATACCCATTTCAATTATTTATTTTCAGCAGTGAAACCAATATAACATCTCAAAATTCACAAATATACATTTCTGACATTCAAAAACAAAACAAAAACAAATCAGTGACCAATATAGCCACCTTTCTTTGCAAGGACACTCAAAAGCCTGCCATCCATGGATTCTGTCAGTGTTTTGATCTGTTCACCATCAACATTGCGTGCAGCAGCAACCACAGCCTCCCAGACACTCAGTCGAAACTA
>BLSH010323972.1:33227-53876 GCA_018402905.1 Glandirana rugosa | reverse complement strand
GATAACGGTGGGAAGAGGGCGGATGAGGTGAGTAGGGAACGTTACCCGATTCCAGTGTTCGAGAATTGTTTTTTCCACTTCCCCTTTGGCTCTCCCCTTGACTTAAATCTTCGGGGAATATAATATTACCCCTTTGTTTATCAAAATTTTGGGGACATATAACTCCTTATATTAAGTTAACATTTTGCACGGGGAGTAGGTGTCACGTTAGGACGACACAAACACCGTATGAATTTTTCCACATTTTTGTTCCGTTTACCGCCTCCTTCTAATGTCCAATAATTAACTACCTTAAAAAACAGCTTCTGCAGTTATTTCTCTGGCATTGCCAGAGGCATCAACTTGGGCACCTGGAGGTATGGGAGTACTGATGGAAAGAACCTTAGTTCAATCCCATCCACTTTCCAAGTGCTATCCCAAAATTCCATCAATTAATAACCTGTAATCTTCCTCCGCCATTTGCCTTGTTTTTACACCTTTTTAAGTATGCCACAAACACAGCAGGATTGCACTGTGGATGAGGGGCACGTTTTACAATTGAATTATATTCCTCAATATACAGGGGTTTTAAAACTATTTGTTTCCCCATTATAATATAAGGGGCTTCTAAATTCAGTTCCCCTCTCGGTTTCCCCTTCACCTTTTTTGTTAAGAGCTTGTGACCTTAGCCCATTGCAAGGGATGAGTGGAGTAGGCGGGAGAAGGGTGGCAATAGTACTTCTCATCCTTCCTGGGCTTGTTGCCAAGGGTATCTGGTCAATTTCTTCTACACTCTCTTCTTCCTGTACTGTTTTTGACTCGCTGCTGTCACTAGTGTCTCTAACCGGTTGTTTTTACTTTTTCTTTACCTCTTTTTGTAAATTTCAAACACTTTTTGCTAAGGTTTTAATCTGCTGTTGATATTGCTGTGCCGCTAGGTGTGCATCAGTCTCAATGGAGTCAGAAGATATTCCTCCACTCGCCTGAACACCGTCTGCTTCCTCAGCCTGTGGGGGAGATACCTCCACTGGAGCCTGCCCTGGTACCTCCAGTTGATCCTGAGGAGCAGGAGCAGGAGTTTGTCTCCCAGACGAAATCCTTTTACCAGATTCATATGAAACTCATCATTTGCGCCCTCCCGGGGAAGAGGATTACTGCTACCGATAGCCTCTGTCCAGCCCACTATATTGGAAACCCAAGGATCAACATAATAATAATTAGTAGCTGACACATAATCTGCCTACATAATCTTTACAGTTCTCTCCATAAATCGGAGTTGCATATTTACTTCCTTGGGAGCCCATTTTCAACCAAGCCTTAAATACTCTATAAGGATGCGGGGCAGCCACCGTACCAAATGACTTCTCCTTCTGCTATCCCTATGTGCATGTGTGTCTTATCATACCGGCTTCCTTCTGGGACCGGCTGTTCAGATCTCCTTTTACAGAGACATCCGATAATCCAGTTAACCACAAAAGTGCAGTATCAAAACACCCATATACATATAATCATTGCATAGAATTACAGCATATTTACATATAACATTTAAGCATAAACACAGAACACAATAATCCTTATACAACTACAACGGGAGCTAGGCAGCTATCAATTGGATTGCGTACCAAACACAACATCAACTTGGTTGCGTATCAAATGCAAATCACATGCTACCAAAGCACTATGCAGCTTCTGCCAAACTTGTATACAGAGCACGACCGGATCTGTACCAAACAGATCTCTTATCTGTACCAAACAGATCTCTAATTTGGCCCCATTCAGCCCGTGGCTCTTTTAATGCAAATATGATAAGAGCTAAGGTGTTAGAATGCGCCAAAAATAAGGTACAATTCACTCACCTTAGATGATCTTGCATCCTGCTGCCAACTGTGCCAATGCTTGTTGGGGATTTTAGAATCTGATGGCTGGGAAACTCCCGACAGAGCTCTGGGAACGAAACACTGACACCACACAGCAGGAATAGGGTCAAATAATTTTCGTTGCATTCTTCCGAAATCAGAGGTTTTATACAAAGTTAATAAAAGGATGGGTTTCAGTATAGAGGGAGGGCTTTTAATATGAGGGGAGCTTGGTTACTAGGAAAAAAGGTGGTTTTACAGAGAAAAGGAGGTAACTTCACAAGTTATAATATTCTCACAAGAAATTAGTCACATTATAATATTTAGCCTAAACACCTTTGGCAATCAGGTTATTCTCATGGCAAACCATCTCTAGAGTCTAAACACTCCCAATAACACAAGTCACAGGCGTGAGAACATAAACCACACTTAGTTATATAAAAAATAAAGAAAAATATACACCACAGAACACCATTAATCCTTCAAGTGACACCGGTGTATTTTAGTGCCACTCTTCCAGTCAAGTAGTTACTCAGTTATCACGGCACAGGTCATCCTTTTTAAGGACTATAATGCGATCAATAATTGGATGATTATGAGGCCAACAGCATCTCGTTATCTAACAGTCTTAACATCAATGCACTACATAAGCAGTAGACATGATTATCTTCATTTTAGTTGAATGTTCCCTGGAATAATACTTATGTTCCATGTGATGGTATGAATGAAGATAGACACTGCTGCTTGGAAAATATGTACTCTTGTATTTCCCATATCAGCTATATTTCATCTTATCAGATGTTGAGCCTCCCAGAAAACCAGTTTAATTTAGTTTAAGTTCTTCTGAGTTACATCACAGAGCAATCAAGCTTGTGATTGAATGTATTAGTACAACCAAGAGAATTATGTCCTGCTAGTAACCTGTGAATGTCCATTTTTTAATTAACTTTTTCATGGATGGGAGGATTTGTCTTTTACTCGCAGCACTTCATTTAAGTTGACCGAGTGCCAGAAGGGTTAAGTTGACAGGATTCAGAAAAATTTGCTGTAGTCAAATGCTGGCGAAAACCCAGTTTATGAAGCTACTCTGTAATTTACCACAAAAATGTGTCACCATTGGAAAAAGGAAGAGGAAAAGAAGGGGGTGGGGGGGAAGATCACGGATAATAAATACTCCTAATTTATTAGCTAACAACAAAGAGATCAGAGCCAGCCGCAATGTGATTGTTTGACATAATTTTGTCAAAGAAGAAAAGCAAAGCTGACCAGAGATGTATATTACACATTCAGCCAGATGTCTGGGCTCTTGGCTTGTCAGCAGCAGAACTAAACAAAACGGCAAACACAGGAGAAAACTGGCAAGATATGTGCTCGTTTATCATGAGGAGAGACAGCTTCAAGAGCAAGTGAAATAAGACCTAGTTCTCCAGGTTTGGTGAAAGGCCAGGCTTTGAGTATTATCAATTAAATGTTTTGTGTATCATGTTTGGCAGCTACATTGAGACACGCCATCTCTTTAATTCCATAATTTTTTTTATTTTCTTGGATTTTCTACTGCAGTGTGTGAGAAAAAAATAAGTAATTTCTATACCAGAAAGCAGGGATCAGGCCAAACTGAGTCCAAGGCTTTACAGTTCCCTTTTACGTAACAATCACAAAAATCATTGGGCCCGCTATTATGACCTTTGGGAATGCCAGGCAATTTCTCTCCAAAAAGGCCAGCCCATGAATGAGGCATATATTAATGTGCACTAACATATCTTGCAGTATTATAGGGGATTCTCTAAGACCAAACACACCCAAGCAGCGAAGTACATTTTAAATCCTATTACAGTAAAACCTAGGCCCAGAATAACTGCCTCAGAAAACAAGGTTCACCCATTGTAAGAGGGGGAAAAACTGGGAGATTAGGGGCTGCAAAAAATATTCTAAAAACAAATAATCAATTAAAGACATTTTAAACATCTCTGCAAGAGGTACTGTACATTTCTTCAACATTTTGGTGACACCACTAACTGCTAAACAAATTACAGTTACCAAGTATCGTTTTCACCAGCTAGAATAAACACTTTCTACAGAAACGAAAGTTTAGGCATGTTCCTCATACAGTCCCTGGTCTAGTGGCCTAACTACACTTCTAAACTTAAAACTATACCTACTGTGAAAACACTAGCACAACACTCCCTCTATCCAGAATACACAAGAAAGCATATTACCATAAAACCATACAATATGTGTCATGATTTTTATAACATATTTTCTTCTACTTGCTAGCCTCTAAAGATGCTGGGAACTAAACTATGTTCATATTAATAGGACACTACGATGATTTTGGGCAAATTTTCCTTTACGCTTTTTTTTCTAACATCTATACCTTTGTGGACTAATGTTTTATATACTGTTTTTTAATCACACATTAAACAAAGGGTGCACCCATGGCACTAGTGCCACAGATCACTGTAGTAGTTGTGGCTGCTTTTCAGATTGCCAGTAACTGAAACTCTGTTTCCAGCCCTACAAAGAAAGGAGAGAGGTGGAAAGGAGGGGCGATGTCACTGTATCACTGTAACAACTTTACTAATGAGCTCTATTAACAAAACTTTGTTTAGCAAAGTAAAGAAAACAAATATATAAATGATATGTTTCCTTTAAAAAATAAGTGTACTTACCAAACCTGCCCTGCCCACCTGATTTGAGCTACCCAATCCCCCCCCCCCCCTCCAAGTCCAGGGAGGGGTGGAACAAGCAATGCCATTCTCACCTAGGTGAGAATTGAGGAATTGAGAGTGGGTAAAACAAACAAGTCAAACAAGGCACCCACTCCCTTTTAAATAACCCCCCCCAAAAAACCTCAAATGTGTTTTTGAGTGAGGTCCGCTTTAAACATTGAAGACTTATCAATTTCCTTTATTTTACTGATAATGAATAGAGAGAGCATTTACAAATCTGTAATCAAAATATTGAACAGCAAGTAAAAAACTTAGTTCCATTGAAATCTACTTCATAGTAAATAACTACAATAACATCAAATGTTGCAAAAATACAATACACAATAGTTTTACTTTTAAAAATGTACAGTATCTCACAAAAGTGAGTACACCCCTCACATTTTTGTAAATATTTTATTGTATCTTTTCATGTGACAACACTGAAGAAATGGCACTCCACTTTGCTACAATGTAAAGTAGTGAATGTACAGCTTGTATAACAGTGTAAATTTGCTGTCCCCTCAAAATAACTCAACACACAGCCATTAGTTTGGAGACTGAGCCACAGGGCAGTATTCCAACATGATATCGACCCCCAAACACAACTCCAAGACAACCACTGCCTTGCTAAAGAAGCTGAGGGTAAAGGTGGTGGACTGGCCAAGCATGTCTCCAGACCTAAACCCTATTGAGCATCTGTGGGGCATCCTCAAACGGAAGGTGAAGGAGTGAAAGGTCTCTAACATCCACCAGCGCCGCAATGTCATCATAGGGGAGTGGAAGAGAACTCCAGTGGCACCCTGTGAAGCTCTGGTGAAGTCCATGCCCAAGAGCGTTAAGGCAGTGCTGGAAAATAATGGTGACCACACAAAATATTTTCCCTTAGGAGTGCACTCACTTCTGTTGCCAGCGGTTTAGACATTCATGGCTGTGTGTTGAGTTATTTTGAGGGGACAGCTAATTTATACTGTTATACAAGGTGTACACTCACTGCTTTACATTGTAGCAAAGTGTCATTTCTTCAGTGTTGTCACATGAAAAGATATAATAAAATATTTACAAAAATGTGAGGGGTGTACTCACTTTTGTGAGATACTGTATATTGTTTTCAGCATGGTGTTTATAGTTTATTATCCCTGTAAAGATAATAGAGAAAGGTTATTAGTTATTTATTTATCTTTAGTATTTATATGACATTTTGCAGCATCATAATAAAATTGTCTGTCCAACATGAAAATGAGTACCTTTTTCACAGAAAGACTGCCATTATATTGGCAAACATAGTAAAGCACACACATACACTAGTATATGTTGTAAGGGGAGACAACTGAGAAGGCGTCAATGTAGATAGATAAGAATATATACGAAGATAACAGAAGAAAAACAACACCTTCTATACAAATAAATTAGCTTCTTCCACCACTTGAGGACTGGCATGTTATACTTCCTTCCTGTCCAAGCCATTTTTACTTTTTCGGTGCTGTGATACTTTGACTGACTTATGTGTTAATGTAACACTGTACCCAAATACATTTTAAATATTTTTTTTAGACAGATAGTGTGCTCTTTTGGGGGTATTTAAAACACAATGTTTGTCTTATTATGTTTACTATATAAAGGAAAAATTACTAAAACATTTGAAAAAAAAAACTTTCTCTTACACCCCATTCCAATAAAGTTGGGATGCTCTGTAAAATCTGCATAAAAACAGAATGCAATGATTTACAAATCTCCTAAACTCGTATTTTATTCAGAATATAAATGAAATGTTGAAACTGAGAAAGGGTACCATTTTAAGAAAAAGAATAAGGTAATTTTGAAATTAATGGCAACAATATGTCTCAAAAAATGTTGTGACAAGGCAACAAAAAGCTGGCATGGTAAGTGGTACTAATAAGGAAGAGCTGGAAGACAGGCAACAGGTCAGTAACACGACTGGGTATAAAAAGAGCATCTTAGAGAGTCAGAGTGTCTCAGAGCTAAAGATCAGCAGAGATTCACCAATCTGTAAAAAACTGAGTCAAAAAATTCAGAATTTCAGAATAATGATCCTCAACATAAAATTGCAAAGGCTTTGGATATCTCATCATCTAAAGTACATATATATCAAAATATTGTGAGAATCTGGAGAAATCTCTGCATGCAAAGGACAAGGCTGAAACGCAACATTGGACGCCCATGACCTTCAGGCCCTCAGATGGCACTGCATTAAAAACAGGCATGATTCTGTGACAGACATCACTGCAAAGGCAGAGGAATAATTCCAAAAATCACTCAGTGTGTGAACAGAGCTTACCGTGCCAACCAAAAATGCAAGGAAAAACTCAGTCATGCAAAGAAGAAGCCATAACTGAACATGATCCAAAAACACAGCTGTCTTCACAGGGCCAAAGCGTATTTTAAATGGTCTGTTGCAAAGTGGAAAACTGTTCTGTGGTCAGTTGAATCATAAATTGGACATTTTTTTTTGCAACCATGAGTACCATGTTTTCTGGACTAAGGAGGAGAGGGACCTTTCAGCTTGTTATCAGAGCTCAGTTTAAAAGCCTGAATCTCTGATGGAATGGGGAGCATTAGTGGAATGGGCAGCTTGTACATCTGGAAAGGCATAATCAATGCTGGAAGATTTATCCAGGTTTTATGCTGCATTCACATTGGTGAGTATAATTGTTTGCTTTTTTTTTTTTAAATCCTGAACTTCTCTTTTGGTGGAGGTGTATGAGCACTTGGTGCATGAGTTTGTGGATGTATATTTGGTTTATTTAATATATACAGTGGACTGATTTATTCAGGCATTTATTGGACCCTTTTTTGAGAGTGGAGTTTGCTCACTTTGGGCTCAATTCACCAAGAGCTATTTTACTCTTAAAATCTGAGATAAAATAACTAGATTAAATAACTAGATTTTTTCACACTTTTTTGCAATTCACAAAAAACACTACTAAAATAAAGCATGAGCTATATTATCAAAATGTGAGGTATTTTACTCATGAAATCATGTGGTATTTTAGCTCGTGACATGATGGGATGGATACAGTGGAGAAGGATTGACACCCCTGTCATTTTTTAGTGCTAATAAAGAGATAAAATGGTTTAAACTGTAGAAATATGCTAACTCACATCAGTCAGTGCAGTCCCTGCACTATACGTATTAATACAAAAGAAAAAGGTGACTAGAATACCAGTCAAAGGAAAGCTGCTTTCACAGGACAGACATGGTATATCAAAAAAAAAAAAGTAAAATTAAGTCTTTTTTTATTATTATACTTATTATGATACAGGATACAGTTTGTGCAGCGCTTTTCAAAATGAAGGCAGACATTAGTTACAATACAATTTGGTACAAGAGGAAACAGAGGGACCTGCTCATTAGAGCTAACAATCTAAGAGGGAGGGTCAGTTGATACAAAAGGTAATAGCTGTGGGGGATGACCTGATGGAGAAAGTAAACCCGTGTATTAGTTAGAAGCAGGATAGGTTTCTTTAAAGAGAAGGCTTTTCGGGGATCATCTAAAGATGGATAGATTAGGAGACAGACAGACTGGGGTAGGGAGTTCCAAAGGATGGGAGAAGCTCTGGAGAAATCCTGTAGGTGAGCATAGGAGGAGGTGACAAGGAAGCTAGAGAGTAGGTCTTGGGAGGACCGAAGAGAGCGGCTTGGTTGATAGTTTGAGATCAGGCTAGTGATGTAGCTGGGGTAGAGTTGTGGATGGCTTTGTAAGTTATTGTTAGCACTTTGAACTTTATTTGTTGGGTGAGTGGAAGCCAGTGGAGCAATTGGTAAAGAGGTGCGGAGGACACTGAACGGTTGGTAATGTGGATGAGTCTTGCAGCAGCATTCATGATGGACTGAAGGGGGATAGTCTATGTAAAAGTAATCCTGTGAGGAGGGAGTTGCAGTAGTCAAGGTGAGAGAAAACATTTTCTTTGTGTAAGCGCATGCTTAGGCGGTGTTTGTCTTTGTATGGTTTCATTAAAGTGTTTCAAAGGATAATGCACTATTATGAGCCCTATTTACTTAAGGTTACTTCTTACGATACACTGTGATCCGGTATGGTGATTGGATGACCCGCAGCCAGGCTGTGTGAAGGAAGCGTGGAATAAGTTGTCCTATGGGCTGTACTCTGATGTGTATCCGGTGAGTCTCTCCACATAGGGGGCAACCCCAATCCTCATGTGGTGTGGTGGAGGTGGTGAACGGAATAACCTGGGACAACACCGATTAGGAGGCACTAACCCCGCAGGATTAATTTCTTCACAATTGAATGAACTATGTGTGGACTGTTAACCCCAGTTTTAGGGTTTATTTAATTGCTGTGACATATCTGATTCAGCGCTGCTTGAGATATTGTAGTACAATACGCTTATACTATAATATTGATCTAGGTTAGCATGAATATTTAAAGCAGCAGCTGATACCTTAATAGGATCAGAGGTTTGATCTAAGCTTATGTATTAACTGGCATACCAGGAGCGCTGATGAAGACACATATTAACTTTTTTTGTTGATAAGTACGTCTTATATACTTAGTAATAGTGACCGTTGGTTTTAGCTGTTAGTAAGCCGTTTGTGAGTTTTAGGAGAGCAGTTTTTGTGGAGTGTTGGGGGCAAAATCCAGACTGAAAGGGATCAAGAAGGTTATTCTCAATGAGGTGGTCACCCAGCTGGTTTTAGACTAGATGTTCAAGGAGTTTGGAGGCAAAAGGGAGTAAGGAGATGGGTCTTAGGTTGTTAAGATTGGTGGGGTCCAGTGAGGTCTTTTTTGGTATGGGAGTGACTAGTGGATGTTTTAGAGGGTTAGGGAAGATGCCAGTAGAGAGGGAGAGGTTGAAGATATGAGTTAAAGAGTATAGGATAGAGCCAGAGGGTAACCGAACAGGGTCCAGGTGACAGGAGGTTAGGTGGGTGTTAGAAAAAAGTTTAGCGACTTCCTCTATAGTAGCTGGGTTAAATGCGGGGAGTATTGACTGTGCAGGAGGGCAAGGAATGTATGGTGAGGGAGATATCTGTACAGTGATGATCTCGTCATTAATTGTATCAATCTTGTGTAGTGAGGGGGCCAAGGTATCCAGGGTGTATGACAGTGATCAGAGGGAAAATAATGTTGGAGAGGTTGCGAGGAGTGCATAGGTAGGATAAAATGAGCTCAAGGCAGTTGCCAGTGAGTAGAAGCGTGTGTCCATTGTTTTAGGTCAAAAGAGGAGGTTAGGCTCAGAAGTTTAGAACTAGCAGGAGTGTTAAGATTCATTTCAGAAGAGAGAAAGTAGGGTAGCAAGGCAGAGAAATCGTCAATTCTTAACGAAAGTGACAGAGATGGGAGGTGGATGAAGAGTGCTTTGAAGGGATAGGAGGATTCCAATTTCATGGAACTGACATATACTGTAGAGGGTTGATGATAGTAGAGGGGTGTATGTCAGTATTTCTGGTACTAATTACAATTTTATTATTTTTAAATGTGTGCTGGCTGCGATCAGAAACTTCCTTTTCCTCCCACACAGTGATCGCTATGTGAGATGAAAGTGAAAGGTGCTGCTTACCACAGCCATTGTAAATAATGTATGACTGCTGTGATTGAACACATGATCACGTGGTACAGATGCATTTTTATGCATGCGCACCTACAATGAGAGGCCATTTACTGTATGTAGTATACAGCACAATGGATGGACTGATGTCTTTATTCACCCTTACCAACTATGTGACAAGTGGTTAAATACTTACAGCCGGTTTATATGCAGCTATCTTCAGGTGATTAGACACTGGCAAAAAAGCTGCTGGAAGATCCCCAATATAACCCCTCCTACTTCCAGCTAGCCTCAGTGGTTTACTAGTGTCCTTGGCAGAGTCTTGAAAGATATGGAGCCAACCTGTAATGGTTCTTCAAACACTGAATCCTGCTGTAGGCAGCTCCCTTTATTGTAGTGCAATGTGTGGAGTTATCTGCATGGTTTGCTAGTGGTCCAGGGCCATGGTCTAACTGAGGCAGAGTCTCTGAATTTTTTCTTGGAAATGTTCCCACTGCTGTTCCCATGTAGTGCAGTAAGATTGAAATGGTATGGGTTAATACTTTGGTGTCATTATCCCATTTGGGACTCGGTAGTACTGGAGAGTGCCAGTGATGGTGCTTTTGCGCCAGCTCTTTTCCACTGAGTGGCACGCTACAGTGCCTGAGTGGCCTGTGGCATGTGCTGCACCAATGCCACCTTGTTTAGGAGGCAGTTTTTGTGCCTGTACAGCTCTTTCCTGTCTCTGGACTTCGCACACTGACTAGTGCAAATTTCCTTGGTCTCCTTGGGCAGAGTGTTAATGATGATGCAGCCTGAAAGTACTTGCACCAAGGCACCCTCTCCTACCCCACTATTACAGAGGATTGTAAGTACCCTTTGGGGGCAACTTTTTATCAGGCACGACAGATGACATGATTATCACAGGGACAAGGGATCTTATGGGTTCATTTGTTCACGCTCAGCTGCCTAGAGGGTGTTAGTACAGCGATTCAAGGCCCAGGTACCCTCTACTCTGGTGGTTGTCCCCATTATGGCTCCCTACCTTCCTTATGTCATTCAGCTAGCCCATCAGCCACACCAGCCTTCTGCTTCCTTTTCAAGGAAAATTTTTCTGCCAGTGTCAGACTTCATGGGCGACATTTGGTCTTATCGAGGCATGGACAATAGGGATCACAACCATGCCCCTCCAACCCCCTTCTCCTTACTTCCTTCATTTTGACTTCACCATTGAGCCACACATAGTTATGAATATTGCAGAAGAGGATCCCTTGGCTTGAGGCATCAGATCAGGAAGACAATCCTAGTGCAAAAAAGTCTCCAAAACTAAAGGAAACTATATTCATACTTACAGATGCTGTATGCTTTTTCTTAGCATTGGAGCTGCCCAAGTCTGCTCACCCCAGAATGTCAAGGGTAGGTACATTAAAATTCACAAAGCCATTCAAAACCTTCCCCATCCATTTACTCGTTAAGCCTTTCCAGTATAAGGACTGACCTCACCCTGAGAAGTTATTCACTCCTTCAAAGTATTTTGCCCCATATTGTCCTATCGAGGAAACTTTCTGTGTAAATGGGCACTTCCTGTAATAGATTCTGCCATTTCCCACCTTAATAGGACTCTCACCCCCCCCCCCCCTTAGATTACAATCCTGTGTATGCAGACCTGTCAAAGGCAGTCTTTAAAGCTCTTTTCTTCTTGTAGGCCCTGCTATGCAACCTGTGGCTGCTTCCGCCAGAGGAAAAAAGCATGCGTCTCTACTGGTTGGTCAAGCCTAAGACAGGAAAAAAAAGCAAAACACCATTCTAGGTCAGTCCAGAATCAACCTGACTCAATCCACAACAGGTACTGGTCCAGCTTGCCTCCACAGAATATGCTTGAACTTCAAATGGATGACCATACACTTTTAAAAAGCTAAATTCTCCTGCTGCATATCTCTGAATGTTGTTTTGAATTGATGAAATAAAGAAGTTGGCTTTTTAACAGTGTGCAGTCCAGCATATTCCAAGACAGGAATATTCTTTCGTAAGAACAGTTGGCCCTCTAAGCCAAGTCTAGCACTAAGACATATTCAAAGTGATGGGGCATCCTCGTTTCTCTGAGTTGTAGAATGTCTGTTAGCCATTGTGGCTTTTTGGTCCCAACAAAAGTTGAAGTTATTCACTCTGCCTCCGTCCCCCCCACTTCATGCTCTCAAAAATGCCTGATTCCCTGTTGTGAGTCTCCTGACTGGTGTGCAACAGATTTTGTCCCAATGGGTTACTGCCATTGTTCTTACTGCGGAATGATTTCAGGGTTTCTACTAGCACCTCTTTACAGTTTCAAAGCTTTATGGGGAAATCAACCCCATTCTTGACCTAAAAGTTCTCAACTTGTTCCTACAGGTACAAAAGTCTTGCATGGCAAATACCAGGTCAGTCACTGCCTCCATTCTTCCTGGGTAATTTCTGGCCTACATAGACATTAAAGATGTCTACCTTCACATTTTTCCGCAACAAAAGCCCTATCTGCAGTTTACAGTGGGCATCTAGCATTACTAGTTTGTTGCCCTTCCATCAGGTCTGTCCACAAACCCTTGAGTTTTCACCAAAGTGCTATCTCTAGTTTTGGCTCTGCTCCATGCTCAAGGAACTCATGAAATTATGTACCTGGATGATCTTCAGCTATCCCTAAAAGCCGACATCTTCCAGACAGTACAAACTCTGCAGAGTATTGGGTGGATCCTCAATCTGAGGAAGTCATTGCTGCACCCTTCTCACAGGTAGAAGATTCTGGGGTTGTCTCTAGACATGGCCCTATCCAGGATATTCTTACTCTAGGACAAAATTCTGTCCATTCGCTCTCATGCCTGGAGCCTCTGGGCTCAAAAAAAGCCCCCCGTTCCTGCATATATAAAGGTTCTGGGCCTCATGGTTGCCTACTTTAAGGTTGTACTATATACCAAATTTAGTCCAGACTGTAGCAACTCAACATTCTGGCAGCATGGACAAACCAACTCTGTTGTCTGTTGTTAGACCACCACATACATCTCACCCCCAAGTCATAACTTTCCTCACCACAGTGGATTTACAACTCAGCATTGGGGCTAGAGAACCCTTACTCCCTCAGTCATGAAAGACACTCACGATGAATGCCAGCCTGCAGGGCAGCCATCAGAAATTTTGGGGCCCCTTACACAGCTTTAGACCTGGGCCCCCCGTCTGACCACCAACATTCCCCAGGGTCCGCCCACTGGACATCCCACCACATCCGCCCACTGGCCAGGGGTGTACACATGTTGCAGCCGCAGTAGGAATTATACACCCTATCACACTTACCAGGTGTAGCCTGCCAAGCATGACCCATTCAAGTGAAGTGAAATGTGCAATGCATGCTAGTGTGGGATCCAAGGGGTTATAAAAAACAGTGCACAGGCAGCACAGCCTCACCCAATGCTTGTAATAAGACCTTGCACGGAACCATAGGTGCTGGAGATCCCAAACCTGGACCAGTTGTGGTCCAGGGGGCCCTCTCTATGTGGCCCAAGTTTGGTGTTTTTATCGGCTATGGTTCAGGAGAACGGTGTCCCCAAAATGGGTGTCCCCCTCCCATAGACTCCAATGTTGAAGACTGCTAAAGTCGTTATTGTAAGGTCCCCTTGAGACACTGGGGCCCCTTACAACAGTACTGCCTGTAGCCCCCTAATGGCAGCCCTGCCAGCCTGTCATACTGGGATGGAACAAGAATCCAGTAGGAAAATGCAACAGCCATGGCCTACATCAATCAACAAGGTGGCACCAGGAGCCACACTACTCAAAAGGAAGCGGACTATATTCTCTTTTAGAGCAGAACTTTACATTCTGGCCCTTTTTGCCATTCACACTCCATGCGCAGAAAAATTGGCAGGTTGACTTTCTTGGCTGTTAGTGTATGGATCTGGGGGAATGAGTCCTCCATCTGGAGGTCTATCAAGATTTTGCCATTGGTGGGGGACTTCTGGATATAGATATGTTGGTATTTATTAACAGCAAACTAGATAGGTGTGTTGCCAGATCTAGGGATTATTGGACCTTCCGAGTGGATGCTCTGGTGATGTCATGGGATGGGTGAAAACTGACCCATGTCATTTCCAGATTTGCCCATACTTTCATTGCAGGATTGAGATGGACGCTATTCCGGTGAATCTCATTGCATAGAATTGGGCCAAAAGGACATGGTACTCATACTCAGACTCCTGGCAGAGGCTCTATGGGACCTCCTGGATTCTCAGGACCTCCCGTCCCAAGGTCCAGTGTTCCATCCTGCTTCTTAGTCTCTGGTTTTAATGGCATCACTGTCAAAGCCATGGTCCTGAGGGACAGAGGTCTTTCAGATTCTGTCATCTCTACCAACTTAAAAGCTACTGTAGGAAGTTTACTTCTTACAAAATGTACCATCACACCTAAAAGTCCCATTTTCCTTGGTGTGAGGAAAAGGAACGCATCCTAGAAGGTACTCTGTGGGACATATTGGGGGACATAGCCTACCTGGCTACGGTATCTGATCCTGAGGCATAGGAGTGGGCAAACTGTCCCCTGAAGCTTTGCCAAGAGCATGCATCTAGCAGAACTCTCCCTTATAGGCCTTGGGGGTATAGAGATACACTGTCCTCAGGGGCGTAACAATAGGTGTTGCAGAGGTTGCAATTGCAACCGGGCCCCATGGTCCAGGGGGCCCGTGTGCATCCCTTGTACACCTGAATAGGAGGGATGGCGGGGGTGGCATTTAGAGGACCCAATCTCCTGCATTTTCCTCTATCCAGTTTACTTGTCTTCTTCTGTTCCCAGGTTCCCTGTGTGCTTCCCTGGTTCCCCCCACAGAGCTGCTGTCTTCCCCTCTCCTCTCCCCTGCCAGCTACTGTAGAAGATGTGTCATGATGGAGAGATGGGAAGGGGTCGGTAAATTTGTCATTTACTGTCTCCTTCCTTTTCTGAATGAACAAAGTCAGTGATTGGTACCAATTGGTTCATTCATAACTGAAGCATAGTAAACTGCTTTTACTGTACTTCCGTTTCTGAATGAATGGGAGGCTTGGTGCACAGCTATTCCTGTCCACTCATTCTGTGCAGCAAAAGCTGCACAGATGGAAATTGAGAGCTGAGGTTTGTTTAGACCCCTGATATCTCATCAAAGCCCCCCAGCAGAGCGCCTAAAAAAACTGTTAACAATTGACAAAATAAAATTGTAAAGGAAATAAAATGAAATGGTAAAAAAATAATAAAATTTAAATAAAAATTAAAAACTACTGACACCAGTGAGGGAATTATCAGGATTGCAAAGGTTGCAAATGTGACCGGGCTCTGGCATTTCACCGCCATGGGAAGGTCTGAAGATGGCAGAAAGGAGGCCTGCTGCAGAACTTGTGAAAGGGCCTCGCTGCGGTACCGTAATAAAGGGACCTGCAATGGGAGTAAAGGGCCCCAGGATCAGTGGGAAGAGGGAAGGGCCCTGGTCAGGTGTCAGGGGGGCCCTTCATAATTTCTTGCACCGGGGCCCTGAAGGTTCTAGTTATGCCTCTGACTGTCCTTGTCCTGCAGTTATTAGAATTGTTTTTAGGCCTTCTGCTGGGCTGGTTCCTTTCCAGGCTATGCAGGCTGTCCTTCCCCGGTGGACTGCAATGCACTCCATCTTTCAACTTTCCTCCTTCCTCCAGCTTGGAGGCAGAACCCCCCTTCTCTGAAGCCCCTTCCCAGGCTACACAGCAGCACCTCAACCATCCATCTTCCAACCAACTCTCCTGATGGCCAGGCTCCTCATTATTTATTGGCTGGTCCTGCCAAGCATTCTTGCCTGGGGATTGGCCAGATTCCAATAAATATTCAGATCAGCACCTTCTGGCCACCACCCACTAGCTTCTGGAAACTTTTCCAAGCTTCTAGAACCAAGGGGAGGTACCAGAGGCCTGATCTGTAGAGCCCTCAAGCCTGACCTAGAGTAAACCCCTTTGACTCACACCCAGGCTTCTAACAAGGCTCTATCTACACTACACATTTATACACACAAGAGGCCCTGCATCACCAAAGCCTACTTTATAGGATGATGAATAGGGTTCCTCCCTTCCCTCTTAGGGCACACTCTACTAGACCTGTGTCTTTTTAGCGTCAGGCACCTGTTTCTCAGATGTGTAAGGCTGTTGCTTTGGCTTCTGTTTATATGTTTGTTTTACAGGATAGGTGTTCAATCCTTTTCTGATGCCAGTTTTAGGTGTAAGGTGCTACCGCCTGATATCTATGTTTATGAGCCTTCTGGAACTGTTTGGTTGCCATGTGGGTCTGTTGCCATTTCCTAAATTGCACACCCCTCAGTTGGACTGCTTTTGGACATCCCAGTTGTAAGGATTTAAAGAAGACTCTGTCTTTTACTGCACAATCAGGATAATAGAATTTGTAGCAGAGTGTTTCACATGGAGCCTGGAAGAGTCCTGTTCTGGATTTACACATCTCCTTTCACGCACCTGGTGGTGGAGTCTGTCTTGTGCAGGAAGCAACCACTCTCACGGCCCTGGTTCGGGAACCCCTGATAGAGCAGACAGAGGATTCCAGAGCACAGGGGGGCATGAGGGCTGGACAGGAACACTGAGGGTGAGATGGGTCCGTCAGTGTCTCGTGCAATCCGTAGAGTAGTGAGGCATGCTGAAGTCAGCAACTGGCGGGCAAGCGGTACAGAGGGTGCAGGCTGAAGAATCGTCAGGTACAGGCAGGGTTGTCAACAGGCAGGCAGCGAGGTACAAAGGGGTCAGGCAGAACAGTCATCGTGGGCAAGCTGGGAGTTGGTGCAGGTGGAGGGCAATCAAGGTCAGACAAGCCGGGTCACATTCTGCTACTCCTCCCGAGTATGGTGATACCACATGTGTGAGACTTTTACACAGCCTGGCCAGGCGTTCTAGGAGCATAAATTACACATCTAATTTCCTAATGACCTATTACACTTTTAAGGGCTCTGGAGCGCCAGGACTGTGGAATTACCCACAAAATTACCCCATTTTGGAAAGCAAACGCCCCAAGCTATATTCTATAAGGCATTATGAGTCTTTTGAACGGTTCATTTTTTTTTCATAAGTCTTCAGAAAATGTGGAAAGAAAATGAAAACGTATTTTTTTTTTCACAAAGTGGTCAATTTATATGAAATTTTGAACACACAGCATGTACACAGCAAAAGGTACACCCCAATATACATTCTGCTACTCGTCCCGAGTATGACGATACCACATGTGTGAGACTTTTGTACAGTGAGTCTTCATTCCGGCGGGGCAACGCCCCACTGTCCTGGAACTATGCCATGACCACAAAGTAGCGGGGCACTTTGGAGCCCGTAAAACTATGGAGCTGCTCTCACGCTCTTTCTGGTGGCCATTGGCAGAAGAAGACTGCAGGAAATATGTGAGCACGTGCCCTACTTGTGCGCAAAACAAGACAGACAAAGCCAAGGCACTGATTTCAGCAAGGCATTTGATACAGTTCCACATAATAATCTAATAAAAAAGTGGTACAAGTTAGGACTTAGCCCTTGGTGGTTCAGTGGATATGCAGTTGGCTAAAGGATAGATCTCAGAGTGTGGTTGTAAATGGGGTACACTCAGAACAGAGAACAGTCACTAGTGGGGTACCACAAGGCTCTGTACTGGGTCCTGTTCTATTTAACCTTTATGTAAGTGATCTAACTAAAGGTTTATTAGGCAAGGTATGTCTATTTGCTGATGATACTAATGTGTGTAATAGGGCTGATATCCATGGAGGTGTCTGTAACATGGAACATGATTTGCCATTGCTGGAAGATTGGTCAAAGCAGTTCAATATTTCTAAATGTAAAATAATGCATCTAGGGAAAAAGATTCCCCTTAGAGAGTACAACATTGGAGGTACAGTGTTAGCCAGCAATGCAGAAGAAACAGATTTGGGGATGCTTATTTCAGATGATTGCAAAATGAGCAAACAGTGTAACCAGGCAGTGGGAAAAGCAAATAGAATTCTGGGATGTATCAGTAGAGGGATCACCAGCAGGAGGAATGAGGTTCTGATTCCTCTATATAGATCTTTAGTGAGACCTCACTTATAATACTGTGTCCAGTTCTGGAGGCCTCACTTATAAAAAGATATTGATAAGATAGAACGAGTTCAGAAATGGGGAACAAAAATGGTGAAAGGTCTGGGGGATAAAACATATCAAGAGTGACTTCGGGAACTTAATATGTACAATCTGGGGGAAAGAAGGGAGAGGGGAGACATGGTTGAAACCTTTAAATACATCAAGGGGGTGAATAAAGTTCAGGAGGGCAGTCTTTTCAATATGAAACCAAAATCAAGAACACAGGGACATGACCTCAAACTAACTGGAAGGAAGTTCAAAACTAATCTTAAAAAGTATTATTTTACTGAAAGGGTGGTTGATGATTGGAATAAACTACCAACAGAGGTTGTGAGACAGTCAAAAGTAAATGGCTTCAAACATGCTTGGGATAAACACAAATCTATAGTCAGGCAACGAGGTTAATGTAAAAAAAAAAAAAAAAGGTGCAGAATCGATGGACTACTCAGTCTTTTTCTGCCGTCACTTTTCTATGTTTCTAACTTTCCCAAGAATTGTGGGAAACAATTGCAACTTCAAAAAACTCGCCATGCCTCTTACCAAATACTGCCTACTTTTCAAAAAGGGGTCATTTGGTTTTTTTTTTTGTACTTTCCTGACATTTCAGGGCCTCAAGAAATGAGATAGGCTGTCAGTACATGAGGTGTGATCAATTTTCAATGACTGGCACCCTAGTTTGTAGACTCTATAACTTTCACACAGACCAAATAATATACACTTATTTGGTTTATTTTTACCAAAGATATATAGCAGTATTAATTTTGGCCCAAATTTATGAACAAAAATGACTTATTTGCAAAATAAATTTTATCATAGAAACTAAAGAAAAGTGTTTTTTTTTTCAAAATTTTCACTTTTTTTCCACTCATGTCGCAAAAAATGAAAATCCCAGTGGTGATTAAATACCACCAAAATAAAGCTCTATTTGTGTGAAAAAATTGATAATAATTTTGTTTGGGTACAGTTTTGCATGACTGCGTAATTGTCAGTCAAACTGTGAGAGTGCTGAAAGCTGAAAATTGGTCTGGGCAGAAAGGGTGTATAAATACCCTGTATTGAAGTAGTTAATATATCCCAATGCACCGTGCCAAAGTGCATGATAAATTGTGAGAAAAAATGTAACATAGTACCATGCTGGTGCATTGTGATTAAAAAAAATGGTCATGCACTTCTTTGGCTCAGTTTAGATGTGGTAGGCAGCCCATTCAAAAGAATTGGCTGACTTACTGCACTGTAACACTGGTGATTAACACAGATGTGAACCCAGATTTAGGCATGTGTCGGGGTGCAATATATACTGCCATGGTCTGGTTAAGGTGCAAAGGCATTGGATTACCCAAGGACCTGAACAGGAAGTCTGTTTTACGTACATAGAGATAAGTAGGGAACTGCGTCTGACTTCCAGTCAGTGGGTCAGAGCAGGGAGGAGTGATACATTGCCATGTGTCCCCCTTGTGGGGCATAGTTCCAGTTGCAGGTACATGTACTGTAGATTATAAAGTGCATTGGGGGTACAGAATTTGTAAGCTGGGTCACATGCAGGTCTGCAAAATGGACTTGTGCAGGTCTTTAAACTATGGCATATCATGCCACACAAGAACAAACAAATATACAAGCTCTGTCTCTCTCACACCATTTAATGCAAAGATTCACAAGGTATAAAATCCATTTCCTCTTCACAGTGGGGCTTCTGAAACACTGCTGTGAGAAAAAGCACAGCCAGCGCAGCTCAGAGATGGAGGCTGACAACGACATTTATTTATTCTGCCAAGCATTAGATGTTAAATCTCAAGGTCTGCCGGAAACAGCACTTTTGCAAATCTTCAGTTTAGCTATGTTTGTCACCCTTCTGTTCTTCTTGCCATTGGTAAATCCATTAAATGATTACCTGCATCTTCAGACATTAGGGCTTACCTAACAAGGCAGAGCAATGTTTAATGTACATTAACCACTTGAATACAGGACGTTTATACCCCCTTCCTTACCAGACCAATTTTCAGCTTTCAGCGCTCTCACACTTTGAATCTCAATTACTCTCTCATGCTACACTGCGATATTGAAAGTGTGTCTGGTTTATTATATGTGAATAAACCCAATAAAAATGGTTTCTATCCATCGTCATATCCAAAACCGGTTTTAAATACTTGTTTTTAATGAATAAACGTTTTAAAATAGTGTCTTTGATTTTTTTTAACAAAAAAAAGGTTTTAAAAGCGTGAAAAAAGTTAATATAGCGTTTTTTATTTTTTGGGTCTCGAAGAATTTATGGTGGTTTTCTTTCGAGATAAACACACTTTTTTTACTGTGTTTAAAACAAACCCACGTCACATCGTACTCTCTCATTAACTCTAAGTTTCACACTCTCGCGACTTTCGACTTTTAACCAGACCATTCCTTCCCCCATATTTGCAGGACATAAGTTCACCAATTACATGTAATTTGTAACGAGACGGAACAATCCATTCGGGATTACAGACTTCTACGTCCATTAGTAAA
>BLSH010323972.1:17943-31334 GCA_018402905.1 Glandirana rugosa | reverse complement strand
TATGTTTAAATAAAACACATAGTCTTTCGGACTCTAAAAATACTTGGTTCGTCAGGTAAGAGGTAAGTTTTACAATGATTAAAGATCAAAATTTTTGTGTTCGATTATTGATATCCCGTCATGTCTAATTTGGTTATATTTGTACAGTATCGAATATCGCTGGTCATTCTAAAAGGAAAAGTAGGTACATCTCATCAGTGTTGTAACTGTCTACTAACAACTAACTAGTGATACACAATTGGTCAAGGGATGGCTGCATATCATTTTACTGCAGCCGTCCCTGACCGGCAGCTAGGCCCTCCTGCAGTATACTGCACCGCAGTAGCGGCGAGAAGCGGAGGACGTCATATGACGTCCTCCCGGATCGACGGCCAGTCCCTGCCGACGTCATTTTACTATACGTCGGTAGGGAACTGGTTAACACATAGTGATCAATCAACAATCATCTGTCAATGTTGTGACTACTCTACATGGATGAAAAGGAAAATCTTACTGGTCGCTATAAGCTATGACATGTTTATATTGGTTTAATCTGTACTGCCCTATAGTTATTAGCTTGTGTTTTTAAAACTAGAAATTAGTAACATTTTGAATGGAGAATGGACTGCTTGGTTCATAAAAATCTCAGGCTTTCTGATACACAAAATAAATTTGTATATAGGATCCCAACTGTTTAAAAACACTAACCCCATCAGCAATACTGGTTCCTATAGAGCCCTTTCACACTGGTGCACTTTTGCCACACTAGAATACACCTTTCCAGCAGGACAAAAGCACATCAAATTATTCCTTTTTAAATCCTATGTGACTTTTCACATCATTGGGTTGTGTTTGCACTGGCTATGAAGCAGCAAGGAGTCACAGCCGGCTTCCCTTAGTAAACATGCCGGTGCTAGGGACCTGAAGACCTGGCCTGGGTGAGGATAGCGCTGGATTCCTGCACAGGTAAGTGTCCTTTTATTAAAAGTCAGCAGCTACAGTATTATTTGGGGGGGACTGAAGAACCTCTTTAAAGTTAGCCATTTTAAACATTTAAAAGTCCTGCCCTTTTTGTATGTCATTCTGTTCTTGATCTCACTTTGTTGCTAAAAGCTTGTGTTTCCTGACTTTGGAATTAAAGTCCAACTCTGAACTCTCTTTAAAAAAAAAAAACACGCCGCAGCTCATAATTATAAGTGCAGCTGCATTTAAAGTTTAATCTAAGTTTAAATGGACCCTGTGTTTCTATGACCCACCTACAAGCAGACATGGTGGCCAAATGGGTCTGTTTACATTGCCGTATCCGCAATACTTTGCATTGCTGCAGTTTTAAAGTGATACTAAACCCTTGGGTTTTTTTTTTTTGGCTAATCCTGGCCCTTTAACGTTGTCTATTCTGAATTTACTAACCTTGCCATCCAGTTCCCTTTGGAAGTAAGTTTTTGGAGGGTCCGTTTTAATAAATATATTAGGCAATCATATTGTATAATGCCGCTGAGTATACATAACTATTTCCCATTTTTTAAAATTACCTTACCCCTGTGAAGGGGTCACCCATCTAGAAGAAGGACTGGAAGTGCGGAAAATGGACCCTCCAAAAACGTACTTCCAAAGGGAACTGGATGGCAAGGTTAGTAAATTCAGAATAGACAACGTTAAAGGGCCAGGATTAGCCCAAAAAATTAGGGTTTAGTATCACTTTAACTTGGCATGTCATTTGACAGGCGCAACCACTTGTCAAATTTGCACACTGATATCAATGGGACCACTGCTGAAACTGCAAGCCAATTATGTCTATGCTGGTTGTGGTACAGGAATTCAATGTAAAATTGGGATTGAAAAAAAAATGGTATTCAGGAGGCATCAGTATAATCTCCTGAAAGCTTGTAAAAAGTCTAAAAAAAAACTGTTAGTCCTACCAATGAATTCCACCCAATTCAGCTTCCTGAAGTGGGGTACCGATGCTGCACTGTTCCTGAATTGAAGTAAGGGCAGCCACTTTCATGTTCCATTATGGTGGGGTGAAAAAATGTTGCTGCCACTTTCATGTTCTACTATGGTGGGATTAAAAAATCTAGCTTGTCAATCAGCTTCTGGCCACATCTAGTCCTGCCCACTGCTTTCTGGATTGGCAAAACTGACACTGCTGCTGAAACCCTCCCCTCCTCTGCGAGCTGCAGTGCCTTGGAGTTGGCGTATGTGAGGGACAAATGACTGAAGAGTTGGCTTAGTTGGAGAAGGTAAAATATGTTTGTCTACATTTTTGAGGCTTGTGCAGAACATAGTAACTGTATTTGGTACTTGTTTAGATGATCATACAGGAGTCTTTAGCACCATGGCCTGCTTGCCTTTGTTCCTTTAGCATTGATTGTGATGCTTAATCTGGATTTTTATCAGCAAGCTCCTGGTTAAGTATTCAGAAAATAAAGCACCATTCCAGCCCCCATTAACAGACACATTTATCTAATTAAACATTTCTGAGGTCAACGACATGTTAGTTGTGGACATTCTCATGATGTACGTACTGTATTAAGCACTCTAATTTATAAACATTTAACCAGTGGTATCATACGGAATTAATCAGTGCAGTGATTGCTTGAGTGTACACATGCACCATTTAAAACTTGTGCAATGACTTTGTTTTATTCTAGCTTCCAGATGCGAGCAGTCAAGCCTACATATGAATATAAGCCAAATAAATCTGTCAACGGCTGTCACCCCCACAGACTTTCTTCTGCTCAGATATTAACTGGTTGTGTGGTTTATGACAAAAGTAAAAAATTATTCATTAAGCTAACCGATCGTATATTAGCTAACTGGAAAATCGCCTGCGAGAAACCTTTTTGGTTTTTCAGTGGTGATCACAAGTAAATTTTTAACTTAATTAATTGACCGTTCTCGTTGACAAGAAATTTATTGACTCATAATTTGTGGGGGAATAGATGCCTAGCAAAGGAAATGAAAAATCCATCATAGGGGCCAAGCAGATACACTGAGGGATTTTTAAGGCCTCTGCTTTTTTTTTGTGTTAGGCCACTGTTTGTGCAGTCTGGATTAAATATACTTACAGTCCATTGCCTGCCTGAACAGCACCCGTGGAGGTCTGTGATAACAAAAGCGTGGTGAGTTATGGCATGCTGTGAAAGCAGAGCCTTGATGAGATTAAACTATTTCGGAGCACAAGTGTTTCTCAAAGCCTGATTTGTAGTTGCAAGTGGATGTTAAATCACATTTATATATCGGAAAGCGTGCTCGGGAGAAGAGCACAATTACACTGCGAGACAGCTACTTTCTATTTCATTTTTATCCGGGGTTGTTCTTAGCTTTTATGTCCCTCGCCTCCTTCTCTGCTAAAAAGCTTCACCTTCAAAAGTTCTCTGCGGAGGGGCAGCCACTCCAGACTTGCTCAGATCACTGATTCTGTGCCCTGTATACACGTACAAACACACACCGTTGATATGATTATACAGAGCTCTATATGGTTTGATCCTTATAATGATACTGCAGGGATATAATTCGGCTATAGCGTTTGTCTAAAACTGCATAGCTCAACAAAGCCAGCCTCCTATGTTTATTATTTTTCCTTTCAGTACAAAATTGACACTAACATACATTATAGTTTATTTTGTTCATGTATTTTGTGTGGGTGCTTGTAAATCAAAAGATGGGATGGTCACAAAGTTGGTAAGGTTGAATAAAGACCGTCCAATTCAACATGTGTATATTGCTACATATCATCATATCCCTGTGTATTGTGTTAGCTGAGAATACACATCTAATAGTTTTTTTGAAGTTATCTACGCCCTCTACTGGTGCCGCTAACTGTGGCAGGGAGTTCAACGTCTGTACCGCTCTAACAGTAAAGAACCCACAGGTTACGATTGAACCGCTTCTTGTCCAACTTCATTGTGTGGCCATGTGTCTTTTTCCAGAGGCTTTAGATTAAACTGTTTTTTTACTCTAGTTACCATTGATAGTTTGGCATATTGAGATCATATCCCCTCTTAATTCCTCTTCTAGAAAAATAGATTATGTTTTTGTTACCATTTCTTATAACTGAGGTCCTCCTGTCCCCTTAATAATTCTGCTGCCCTTCTCTGAACACTTTCCAGTTCAAGTACTCTGGGGGACTCTGATGTAAAGGGGACTTTAATGGGGACTCCAATGTAAGTGGCTGTGGTGCAGATTCGAATGTAAGATGGCTCTGATGGACAAAGGTGTATTTGGAATTTCTTTACTCTGTTTTTCTGAAGTTTTTTCTTTTGTTCTAAATGATATTGTTCAGACTACAAAGAACACCAAATTGAACATATTTATTAATTTACATTTGATTTGTTCTTTTTAAAAAACTGTTTGTTTTTTTGGCCCATGAATATTTGTAAAATATATGATGTGGCCCCCATATTGAAAAGTTTGGAAACCCCGGCTTTGTATTATTTATAAACACGTTAAGCAGATCATTAATCAGTGTTTCAGTAGACCCATTCACAGAACTGAACATGTAGCAAAAAGGCCTTTTAATGAGTGTACATTTAGTCCTCGTTCAAACCGGTGCGACTTGCAATGTGATTTGACAGGTCAAATAACATGACAAGTCACGCCCTATTGTCAGCAATGGAACTGTTAAAATCAGTGAGTCATGACCTTGCATTGCTGCACCGATTTGAAAAAATAGTTCCTGCCTGCGCTACTTTTGGTGATTTCAGGTGCGACTTGCATAGACACCTGTGCATGAAGTTGCACAGATGTCAGCCAAGTTGCACCTGAAGTCGCACTGACATGCAGCTTTGAAATCGTGAGATTTCAAGTGAAGCCACATGATTTCAAAGCCACATTCAGTGTGAGCTAGGACAAAGCGGACACTAATGCCTTTCTCAAACTTCTTAATCCTGAGAAACCTTCAGATATCAGGGAATCTCTCCATGAAAGTTATGATTTCTACAGCTCACAGTACAGTATCATGATCCGTATGTTTTAGACATAATAATCAATTAAATAAAGAATTCAATCAAATTTACTCTAATATGAAACCTGTGTTTGTTTCTTGCAAAATAAATAACTAAATAAAATAAATAATGTTGGCCAGAAAAGAAATGCAGACATTGAAAATGCAGTAGGTTCAGACCAGTAGGTCTCTGCTCATGGAGCCCCTAATGACCTATGGAGGAACCCTATGGTTCCATGTCTCCCTGGTTGAGAGTGGTTGATCTGGACAATATAAATCTAACATTAGGTTAACATGAAGTTCTATTTTAAAACATGAAGCAAAAGCAGAGGAAAAATACTAAACAATCATTCTTCTGTACAAAAACCTGGAGGTTATTATATGTATTAGTAATGTGATATTCTATTATTTGTAAAGAAAGTGGTATGCAGATAACCTGACGTTTCATTGGAAATAATTTTCATATTATGAGACTTTTATATGAATACAATATATTACTCAGCAGCTCTCACTGTTTTGGTATTGGTTTAGACATCTAGCAATGGAAGATTTACCTGGTAGTTGGCAATATAAGGACCCTGTAGTTATAAGAACAGCCTGACCCTACTCCTTACATGAGAGATCTCTTTGTTTGATTGGGCCAAACACTATTTCAACTGATATCATTATTATTTTATTTTTAAGTAGCCAGTACATAAATGTGATTTATAGGGCGGTAAACAAACCATGGATGGAGAAGAAACAATGTTCAATAAGTTATTCACTCAGGTCACAAAGACACACAAGGGAAGGACAACTCTGTGTTGGAATTGGTGTTTATATTACCGTTGCTGGTAGAATCTGTCTGTGTAGATTTATTCTGGCCATTATTAGATGGAAAGAGTGGATTAACTTTTTTACTGCCAGAGGGTCTTCTAGCTGCTTTACAGTTCTTAATCTGAGATGGTTTACATATTCATGGGTAATAATGGGCAATGATGTGTTACATAAAAAAAGAAAGTTAGACACATTTCAGTGCTATAATTAGTGCTTATGTATGTTTATTTACCCACATATATAGTCTGTTATGTAAATATCTAGGCATGTCTTATGACCATGTACACAATCTGTATATATGCATTTTCCAGTCTCTCATGCATGGAAAAAGAGCACATTACAGCCCCATGGGTAGAGCTGTACTTTATGCCCTTTTCACACTGAATGTTTACTTAGCTAGGTATAAATAGGTAGAAACAAAAAGCTAGTGCCACGCAGTCGGCTTCTTAAAATTCATCTGCATGAGCCGCATGGAAAGCTTGCTGGTACGAGTCATTAACTTCTTGTTGCATGTAACCCCTGCTTGTTGTACAAAAGGTGCACGCGCTCATCTCTGTGCAACATGCTGAGACCTTCTACAAACACAGAGTCTTTAACCCAGCTCATTGCCAAAACCAAGTAACACATTCACATTGCCCTAACTTTTTATTCTGAGAATTTGATAATATAATGAAACACTCATTAACTATTTTTATCCACTGATAAACTTACATCTGTTTCAGAAGAAAAGCATGGTAAACTGAACTACCTTGTGAAATTTTATTGGCTTTAGTCTATAGTCCTGGAAGGGCAACTACTTTAAAAAAAGAGTATGGAGGACCTTAGTAATGAGGAATGAGCTGTTCCGAAATGTGTCTCCTTATCAAGAAAACAGAGATAAATACTTAGGTGGCCCATATATTAAAAAGGAAACAGAACCTAAGTTTATAGAAGCTTATAGAAAGGACTTTTATTGTAGGAGCTGTGAAAGCATGGAATAGTCTTCCATAGGACTGGTTTTACTTGACTTCCTAAAAGGGACTGGATATGTTTCTAATTGCTCAAAATGTAAATAGATATTAATATTTGTTAAAAATAGTATTGAAGATTGTGATCCATTGAGTCATCCAGTCACCTTAGGAATCTAGAAGAATTGTTTTTTCTATGTTCCTACAACTTGGACTGTGCTGTACAGGGTTTTTCCCAAGTCCTCTTTATAGGCTGTTTTCTGTTGACATTAAGGGAATAGAGCTGCTGCCCCTTTATCTGCAATCAATATAGGTACATGCATGGCTCAGATGCCCTCATGGCCATGGTGTGTGGAGAGGGTGAGGGGAGAAAATAGACTCACCTGCAACCAAACAGATAGCTCCATGAGAGGTGGCCATCCGGACACCTTGTGGAGACATTGAAGACCCTTTTAGAGGTGGATGAGGAGGACAAGTTAACTGTCTCCATATTGGGGCTGTCAAGTTGGGCCATCCCCAGAGAGACTACTCAACAATACACAGAAGAAGCTGTAAAATTAGAGTCAAGCAGTTGGACAGCAAGTGGAACGTTTCCTCATTCAAGAATCAATGTGGTGGTTGACTGTCCTGTTGTACATGGATGCTTTAACGACTAAGCGATTAAGTCTCTTTTTAATACCATCATGCACGTCTCTACCCTGCCAGAACTGGTGTTACAGTAATATTTTTCAGGATGAGCTTGAATGCGACATAAATCTTATTGATAGCCACCAATGAGCTCCCCATTGAAGTAGCTGGGATTACCTGGATGGAAGTGGAGCTTTCTGGGTGTAGGATCTTGGCCAGGAGAAGAAAACAAGTGTGTAGGACGGTGAACTACAACACTACCATCTGGATAGATATCAACAGCTGGAATAGAGTGCAATGTCAGGTATTATGGCAAATTTGGGCGGCCTGACCATTGGCATAGTGGGATAATAACAATTCTAAAGGATACACTTGCCAGGCCCTCCAGAAGAATGCATAAAAACAGTCTGTGGAATGAGCTGTGTGCAATGGGCTAAATGACAGATGGATCCAAAATCCACAAGAGACAAGGTGACCAGTAAAAGTCATAATTTATTGCAATGAGAAGATATAAAGTCTTGCACAGTGTGCACCAGTTGTTGAATGAACCCAGACTAAGGGCAGAAGAGATGTGCTGGGGAACTTAGATAAGAGATGGGATCCATGACAGAGGAACTTGCGTCACTATAAATTATGTCACCAGAACCCGAAAGTCTGCAGCCGCATAACTTGGACCACTGGAACGCACCAAAGAGTTATAGTGGTAACCCTGAAACATGTTGTCCTGGTAACCAGTGTAATGCCTTGGTGCGTTTCAGTGGTCCATGTTGTGCAGCTGTAGAGTTTTGGGTTCTAGTGACGTCATTTCCAGTGATGCGAGTTCCTCCGTTTCCTCTGCCGTGACCGGTGTTCTCCTGTCACAGATTCCATCTGTCATCCAAGTCCCCTGGCACATCTCTTCTGCCCTTAGCCTGGGTTTGTTCAACAACTGGTACACACTGTGCAGCACCATGTAAGAGTTTTTATCTTCTCATTGCAAAAAATTATAACTTTAACTGGTCACCCATGTCTCGTGGATTTTGGGCTTTGGATCCATCTGTCATTTAGCTCATTCCACAGACTTTTTTTTGTGATTCTTCTGGAGTGCCTGGCTGGTGTTTTAGTATTAGTCTCAGCCACAAAAGCATCATGGGCCTTTAGGGAGGGACAGGCAGTAGGTTAAATTGGGCATGAATGTCATCAAGGACTGGGGACGAGATGCTGAAGGTGTACCCTGCACTCTTGAGCTCAGCTAAAGAAATGAGGAAACAGCTGCATACTCTGGAGGTCCTTGATGTATATTCTGTAGACATCTGGCATGGTGACTGAGGTTGTGGTACTACCAAATCAACTCATGCTCTTCATGAATTTCAGTCCTTGCTATGGATTGCAAGGCTTTATTGTCCTTGTGGAACCCTTGCCCACAGAAATTTGTTGCCAGGACTCTCATAGTAGCCCTGCAAGTATGGCACTACTTAGAATCTGTAGCACCAAGACTCTTCCACTCCACCTGCTCCCTTGGACAGCAGTGACAGACATGGCCCTAATCATGGATATGGTTTCTCCCAAGGAGGAGCACATGTAGCTTCAAGAGTGGGCAGGAGAGCAAATATTACTGCCCCTCCAAGTAACCACTGAGGAACTGATACCCACTCAGAAGCAGTATGTCTTCTTCTTTTTTTTTTTTTTCTCCACGTCAGCAGACCGCCAGATTACAGAGTATTCATCTTATTATTCATACTGCGTTCTGGCTTAGTCACATCATTGTGGTTCTTACTATCCTTCTTTATTTCTTTATTAACATCTCCATCTACTAAAACCAACTTGCATTACATGCATTTTTAAAATACCATATGCAAGAAAAAGAGATATAACACTGGGAGAAAAACCCACCTTTATCTACTTCTCAAATAATACCCTGTTCCCCCTTTTTTTTGTCTTCTAATGGATAAGTGGTCACAGTTTGACAGCGGTTGTTTGTGTGGTTACCTTGTATAGGTACTAACTGCTTCCCCTCCTGCCTGGCTGTGATTTGACACAGTCTCTGTAGAGCTGGTGCTGATTGTGTACACTTAGTGTACCTGCCTGATGACTAAGCAGTGGTTGGGAAACACAGCTTTAGAATCTTTCCTTATAGGAGTACAATAATCTAGATAAATGGCTCTTCAGTCTCACTGATAGGTAGCCTGTGGGGTAGCACCATCTACCAACTGGGTTATTCCCTAGCCAGGCCTCACTGAGATGTGGATGAAAAACCTGAAGAGATTGAAATCCCTGATTTAACTGGAGGAAGACGTAAGAGTCCAGGTGTGTGCACCCGTTTTAATTAATCTACCCCATTGTCACTTTGTGACATCTGAATGAAGTTAAAAAAAAAAATATTATCAGCCTGCACAGGAAAACAGATCATATTCTAGTGCGGGTAGTATGATGAATGAACCTTGTAATGTATGTCTGTTAATGTAAGCATACAATTTAAAAATAAGTTGCTTGCACACATCAGCGTTATACATTGCTAGCTGGCAAATGTTCTATGTGCATAGCTATGTATATATAGGATTTATGTGGAATTTACATTTTTAAATAACATTTTATATGTTGTTATATTTAAATAGATATGTGGGCATGTGTGGTTTTATTGAGAAGTGTTTTATTGCTGTTGTAAAGAGTGTCCAGATACATTTTGTTGTATGTATACAATGATAATAAAGTATATCTATCTTAAATATAGGGAGGGCATCCTGAAAATTGAGAAGTTTTCATGAAAGAGTATTATGTCTGCCTTTCATCAAATGTTCAAACACTTGACCACGCCGTTTTTTTGCTTTTCAGCACTGCACTATTTTAACTCCGCTAGGTAATGCAACACTGTAAACAAATGGCATTTTTATCATTTTTTCACACAAATAGAGCTTTGTTTTGGTGGTATTTAACCACTTCAATACCGGGCACTTTCCCCCCTTCCTGCCCAGACTAATTTTCAGCTTTCAGCGCTGTTGCATTTTGACTGACAATTGCACGGTCATGCTACACTATACCCAAACAAAATTAAGTGATAATAAAGCCTTGTTTTTTTTTTGTTTTTTTAAATAACAAGCATATTATACTTACCTGCTCTGTGCAATGGTTATGCAGCCCAGATCCTCCCATTCTCGGGTCCCACGTCAACGCTTTTGACGCCTCCCTCCTGTCCGTTGCTCCCACAGCAAGCAGCTTGTTGCAAGCACCCAGTGGTCTCCGCTGCTGCCAAAAGCCAATCAGGAGTGCGAGTCCTCAGAGAAGCAAGGCTCTCATGGACATTGCTGGATTGAGAGGGGGCTCAGGTAAGTATTAGGGGGTCTGCTACACACAGAATATTTTTTACCTTCTTGCATAGAATGCATGAAGGTAAAAAAAAGGTGTGCCTTGACAACCATTTTTTAAATCAGATTTTATTTTTGAAATTTTTTATAGAGAATTACGAACAAAATAGATACAAAACAACAACACAAAAAAACTGTAGCAAAAATGTACACCATAAACAATTCCTTCCCTCTAAGGCTCCATGCACACTGGATGCTATCTGGGCTCTCTCGGCGTCGGGCAGGAGACGCTGCTTACAAAACGTTCTTTTGCAGCGTTTTGTAAGCAGTGTTTACCGGCGTTTATCGGCGTCAGCGTTTTTGGGCGTTTTTTTTTCTTCCTTAGTTTCCATTGACTGCAAAAAACGCCGGACGCCGATAAACAGCCATTTACCGAGCGTTTATCAGCGTTTATCGGCGTCCTTTTGAACGCCAATTCAGGGCGTTCAGATAACAGCCCAAAAACGCCACTGCTGATAAAAGACAATTAACGTCCATGTGTGCATGGACACATAGGATAACATAAAGTGACGTTTTTGTGCTGTTAAAAAAAACGCCCAACGCCCAAAAATGGTCGTTTATCAGATGCAGTGTGCTTGGAGCCTAAATAGTTAAATCAGCATTGATAACGGTATTTTTAGTTTGTTTATAGTCCATTCCCTTGAAATATATTTTGAGAGAGTGAAGAGAAAGAAACAACCAAGAAGAATAAGATGAGAAAAAAAAAATGTGATTTCCTTCTCTTATCTCTTCCCCTCCCCTATATCATCCAACATTTAGTCTTAGAATATAATATCCTGGAGCAACTGCTACACTCATGTAGTTAATAGTATATTTAATTTCACCACTTGCCTACATCAAGTATTTAAGAAAAGAGGAGGCGCGGCCACTCGTAAAACCCAGAGAGCAGAAATGCATGGCACGTATTCCCCACTCTCCCCTTTCAGCCCAAATTGGAACATTGGGTGTCTATCCATTTTTTCCATATTTTCTCAAACTTTCGAGATTCATTACATTGAAGATAAATATATTTCTCAAATAATACATGATTATCCGTTTCCTGTATCCAGTCCCCAAGGGTAGGAGGGTTAGGTGATATCAATCGAGATACTATTAATTTACGCACCATTAAAAACATTCTCATTATGGCTATTGCCTCATCGTATTCTAAATTATTAGAGTTTATATACCCGAGGAGAAATAGGACAGGATCAGGAGTAAGTGAGATGACATATATAGAATCTATCGTATTTATCACATCTTGCCAGTACCAGTGCAGTTTTCCCTCCTGCCTACCCTATGCAGCAGATCCGGGATGTAGTACGGTCTGTACAAAATAAAAAGTTGGGTCATTCTGTGCGTTGGGGATATCAAGACCAGCTGAACATTTTTGTTATTTGGTCTCATATACCCTCTAGGTCCACATCAATGTCCATCTCCCATTTTTGTCTACATGGAGTTGGACATTTAAGGAGTAGGTCAGATAGTAATTTCATATATACTTTAGAGATAAGTCCCTGTGTGTTATTTGCTTGGACTACACTATCCAAAATAGAGATTTTGTGGAAAAGAACGGTCGGGCCATACCTTGTTTTCTCAGAGCAAGTTGTAAGTATTGAAAAAAACACCTTTTATCCAAACCATAGTCGGAGTACAGTTGCAGCAAGGTAGTAATCCCCGCATGTTCCCATCTCAAAAATCCTTCCAAACAGGAAATTTCACAAAACGCCCTATTTGACCATAACGGGGTATATCTAATGTATCCTGAAATACCAAATATTGTTTTAGTGGACTGCCAGACCTTGTATATCAGATGAAATGTAGTGTGAGTGTGTTGATTAAAGGATGAGATAGAGGAGGCAAGAGACAATAACGGATCGCCATTATCGGATAAAGAGCTAAGTATGTCAAAAGAAGATGCCTTTAAACCCCCACTTTCCCAACCCACCAGATGTTGAAGTTGGGCCGCCAGGAAATATATGCAAGGGTTTGGAGCCAAGAGCGCACCTTGACCCTTGGGATATTATAGGTATTCATATTTAATTCTAACTGGCTTATTCCTCCATATCAAGCTCCGAAAGATCGTACCATATCTCTTGAAATATTTCTGCGGAATCCAGCAGGGCGTGTTATGTAAGTAATACAACAACTGTGGCATCTATATTATTTTCAAGAGATTGATATGGCCAGCCACAGAAAGTGGCAGCTTTCACCAAACTTCATTTTGAGAATTACATTTCTGGACTAATGGTAGCAAGATTTGGGAGATATATTCCTTAGGATGAGCAGAGATAGTTACTCCTAGACAGTGGCGGCTGGTGTTTTTTTTAGGGGGGCAGCCAACATCCCCCCCCAAATGGCACCTCTCCCCCCCCCGAGTGGTACCTCTCCCCCACTGTTCTACCGCTGCACTTACCCTATCTAGGCGGGTAGTGTGCAGCGGCTCCATGTCCTCCGCGGCAGCCCTCATTGTGCCTCCTAGGTGTCCAATAGGATCACCTGTGCGTTCAGCCAAGCAGGTGATGGGTGCCAAATCCGTTACCTGATTGGCCGGGAGGAGGTTCTGAGTGGGCTGCGAGCGTTCTCTCAGCGCTGACAGCCCATTCTATTCTAAAGCTTATTAGAGCCTCAGGCTTTAATAGTATTCTTCACAAAAACCACTCCCGTCCACCGCCGCAATAGGGGCTGGGTGCATGGATGGGAGAGGCGGCAGAAGAGATAGGGGAAGCGGCGATCCTGCGCTCATAATGGATGCGC
>BLSH010323972.1:0-17933 GCA_018402905.1 Glandirana rugosa | reverse complement strand
CATCCCCCCCAAATGGCACCTCTCCCCCCCGAGTGGTACCTCTCCCCCACTGTTCTACCGCTGCACTTACCCTATCTAGGCGGGTAGTGTGCAGCGGCTCCATGTCCTCCGCGGCAGCCCTCATTGTGCCTCCTAGGTGTCCAATAGGATCACCTGTGCGTTCAGCCAAGCAGGTGATGGGTGCCAAATCCGTTACCTGATTGGCCGGGAGGAGGTTCTGAGTGGGCTGCGAGCGTTCTCTCAGCGCTGACAGCCCATTCTATTCTAAAGCTTATTAGAGCCTCAGGCTTTAATAGTATTCTTCACAAAAACCACTCCCGTCCACCGCCGCAATAGGGGCTGGGTGCATGGATGGGAGAGGCGGCAGAAGAGATAGGGGAAGCGGCGATCCTGCGCTCATAATGGATGCGCCGCCCCTACTCCTAGATATTTAATCATTGCTTCCACCTTAAGTTGTGATACTACGGGGGGGGGGGGCGATAGAGGTTCCCGGAGAGGATCCAATGGGAGTAATACTGACTTCCAGTTGATCCTAAGAACGTAGAATGAGCCAAACTTTTCTATGGCAGACATTGCAGCAACCAGTGATTCCTGAGAATCAGCTAAATATAGCAAGGTAACATCTGCGTACAGAGCTATTTTGTCCTCATATTTACCTCTGCAAAAGCCTCTCACCCCCGCCGTCTGCCTCAACATAGCTCCAAGAGGTACGATCACTATCGAAAGCAGAAGGTGTGATAATGGACACCCTTGTCTAGTACCTCGAGAAAGAGTAAAAGAGTCTGACATGCTCCCATTAACTCTTAGAGGCCTTGGGTGTTGTGTAAAGGAGCTTAACCCAATTACAAAATGTATGTCCTCCAATATGGAGCCATTGTGAATATACACCTGCAGCAGCCTGTATGTCCTCCAATATGGAGCCATTCTGAAAGGACAAGGCTGCACTTTCCAATGGTGTTAAAGTCCAGTCTATCCTGCCTCATGCACACTACTGCCCAATGGGGCAGCCAGTCATAGTGATGGGGCAATAGGCCTGTGGAGGCTGGAAGGGAGTGACCAAGGGTAGGCAACCAGTAGCCCTCCAGCTGTTGTGGAACTACATTTCCCATGAGGCATTGCAAGGCTGGCAGTTACATGATGGGACTTGTAGTTCTGCAACAGCTGGAGTGCCCCAGATTGCCTACCCCTGAGAGTGACCAAGCATCAACACTATCAGGAAGTGCTGGAGCTTTGTGAGATCAGAAACGTCTTAATTATTTCTAATACCCTCTGGAAGTTTTTGATACGGACAAAAGTGTTACTCGGTCATTCATTGCTTTCTGTTGGAAAAGTAGTCACTCAAAATGTGGTTTTGTTTAGATCAATCAATTAGCAGAATATATTTTCAAATGTCGTATAAACTGTTACCCTTGCCTTTACGTGAAATCCTCAACCAACAACAATATTAGAAGCTGCCATGATGGACGGGTATCACAAAGCAAATTCTATTACCTAGCCTGTTGATCATGGGCAGTTGATGGGTAGATTGCACCCCTTCCTTGCCAACCCCAAAACTTGGACAGTAGCAGGAGTGGCATTTATTGGAACCGATCCCCTGTATTTTCCGCTTGCAGCAGCTGAAAGCTGGCTTATCCTCCTCTCCCTCCCATTGGCTTTCAGCTGCTGCCGGAGGAAAATATAGGAAATTGGTTTAAGTAAATGCCACCCCACTGCCCCTCCTGTCCTGGTTCCACTTCCTTCTGCTGCCTGAGCCCCTCCATATGATCTCCTGTCCCCAGGCAGGCCATTTACCGTCTCCTTCCTTTTCTGAATGAACACAGTGAGTGTTTGGTACTGATCACTCACTGTGCTTATTCATAATGGAAACATAGTAAACTGTTTATTATGCTTCGGTTTATGAATAAACAGGGAGACTGTGCAGAGTTTTTCCTGTTCATTCATTATCTGCAGCTAAGGCTGCAGAGATGGCAATTTTTTTTAGATCCCTGATATTTCACCAAAGCCCCCCATGTGGCTAAATAAATAAATAAAATTGTAAAAAATATAAAACTACTGACAAAATCACTGCTCTACTGACTGACACTGTGCACTTTTAAGGTAGGTTAAGTTTATATTTTTGCAGTGACATACACTATATTACCAAATGTATTGGGACGCCTGCCTTTACACGCACATGAACTTTAATTGGTTTGGTCTGTAGGGTTCAATACTGAGTTGGCCCACCCTTTGCAGCTATAACAGCTTCAACTCTTCTGGGAAGGCTGTCCACAAGGTTTAGGAGTGTGTCTATGGGAATGTTTGACCATTCTTCCAGAAGTGCATTTGTGATTTCAGGCACTGATGTTGGACGAGAAGGCCTGGCTCACACTTTGTGCTTTAATTCATACCAAAGGTGTTATATCGGGTCAAGACTCTGTGCAGACCAGTCAAGTTCCTCCATCCCAAGCTCGCTCATCCATGTCTTTATGGACCTTGTTTCTGCATTGGTGCACAATCATGTTGGAACAGGAAGGGGCCATCCCCAAACCATTCCCACAAAGTTGGGAGCATAAAATTGTCCAAAATGTCTTGGCATGTTGATGCTTTAAGAGCCCCCTTCACTTTAACTAAGGGGCCAAGCCCAACCCCTGAAAAACAACCCCACACCCTAATCCCCCCTCCACCAAATGATTTGGACCAGTGCACAAAGCAAGGTCCATAAAGACATGAATGAGTGAGTTTGCGGTGGAGGAACTTGACTGGCCTGCACTCAACCTGATAGAGCGCCTTTGGGATGAATTACAGCAGAGACTGCGAGCCAGGCCTTCTCGTCCAACATCAGTGCCTGACCTCTCAAATGCGCTTCTGGAGGCTTGTCTTGGTGGTATGGCCTGATCACATTCCCTTCCTTTTGCTGAAATTTTGGCCCCGTGATTGGCTGCACCACACCATGTATTCATTATCCGTATGGTATGACACTTAACGCAGCTCTTGTGCAGCAGTACACCTTGTCATTCACTACCCATTTTTTTCTCCATAGTACCCATTGCCCCTACAGTGGCAGGGCTGTCCCTGTCTTGTCTTGCCCCGGGGTTGGGATGCACAACAGTGCCCTCTCCTCCCCCCCTTGCCCCTCCTCCTAGTGAGTGAGGGTGGGCGGGTGGAGTGGGTCCTCCCGTGCCTCTGCGTCATTTTGATGCCTCAGGGCGGGGAGGTCTCGTGCTCTCCATCTGACGTTGAGGATGGGGTGGGCGGTTACTCCCCTCCAGCGGTCCTGCCGGAGTGGGGCCTTGCCTTCCCCGCCATTGCCTCTTATACGTCGAGCATGACATTGGCGGGGTCATTCCCGCTCATGTGTTATAGCGGCCATGTCGGTCAGCTCTTCACTTCCGTGGGTTGCCATCACCATGCACGTTCTTATTAGTACCTCCTCACACTCTCTGCCGGTAAAGTGAGTACTTGTCTCAGCCTGTTCACCTATCCAGGCTTCATCCTTATCATTCACTCTATGTTATATTTGGGAACTGGTCACTGTACACCACCCTTTCACTTTCTCACTCTGCACCTGGCTGGTACCATTATGAACAATTTATCTCTCTTGGTGGTTTCATGCACCCCCTCAGTCACCCCTTACTTTTACTTCCTCTTATCTCCACACCTAGACCTTTTTACTTTACTCCTTTTAGTACCATATTAAGGGTACCCACTGATATATTCTCTTTTGATCATTTTAGTATGGTGTGGATCAGAGGTTCTTTCTACTTATCTCTCTATGGATCCTGGTTTACTGCCTGGTTGCTGTTCACGTTTTGGGCGTTTTTGTCCCTGCCTCAGCCCTGGGACTGACACTGCAGTGAATGCCGCTGTCTTGCTGTCATGTCACTCTTTGGGCCATTAAGCTGACATGTGAGTAATATTTCATATCATTCTACTTATGATCCCTCGCTTTTGTTTTTCATAAGGAACGCACTAATATATTTTTTGTATATCCATAACCATAGACCAATTTGACATGATATTCCTGATGAGAGGACGGATCCTTGAAACGCGTAGAGTATTTTTATTCTAGAGCAGACACAATGCCATAGTTCATTGTCACTGTACATCTGTCTGTATTATATTTTTACATCATCAAATTATTTTTATTAATGTCAGCTTTTTATATTTTCTCCATGTTATTGATTTATCTACTGCATTTGCTGCTACATACAATCATGCGTTTTCATTGTGTACAATAGATTAATTTCTATTTAATATTTATCATATGTTTACATCATGTTCTTGACTCGCCTCATTTAAAGTCCCATGACCGCCAATTCTCTGCATATGTACTTAATTAGGGATGGAGGCTTGTCTTGGTGGTATGGCCTGATCACATTCCCTTCCTTTTCCCTTCACTGGAACTAAGGGGCCAAGCCCAACCCCTGAAAAATAACCCCACACCATAATCCCCCCTCCACCAAATGATTTGGACCAGTGCACAAAGCAAGGTCCATAAAGACATGAATGAGTGAGTTTGGGGCGGAGGAACTTGACTGGCCTGCACCTCAACCTGATAGAACACCTTTGGGATGAATTAGGCGGAAACTCTGAGCTAGGCCTTCTCATCCAACATCAGTGCCTGACCTCTCAAATGCGCTTCTGGAAGAATGGTCAAACATTCCCATAGACACACTCCTAAACCTTGTGGACAGCCTTCCCAGAAGAGTTGTAGCTATTCTAGCTGCAAAGGGTGGGTCAACTCAATACTGAACCCTACGGACTAAAGCCTCGTACACACGCTGCGATTGTCGTACGACCGAAAATTGGCTGTCCGTGATTTTGTCTAGCATACTGATGTTAGTAAAATTATCGTTCGACAAAGGCGAACGTAGTGACGTGCTACGAGCGTATAAAGAGGAAGTTCAGTTTTCGTGCATCACCCTTTGGGCCCCTTCCGCTGATTTCGTGTTTGCACGACCAAACACTTCCGGCTCGTTCCTGGGTTCCGAACTTGCGTGTTTGTCCTTTCAACTTTTGTTTGTCCAACTTCTGTACAGACAGGCTGAAAATCGGATGAAGCCTTGTCGGCAGACAAAAGTTTTCTAGTCGGCTCATACAGCTTTTGTTGGACAACAATTGAAAATCGGCTGTTGAATGGAGCGTACTAACGGTCAGATTATCGGACGACAGGCTGTCATATGAACATTTTTGGCCAATAATTGTACCGTGTGTATGGGCCTTAAGACTGGGACGGCATTAAAGTTAATTTGCGTGTAAAGGCAGGCGTCCCAATACTTTTAGTAATATAATGTAAGTTTTATTATATTTTTCTAAGTTTTCCCTACTATTTAGTTAGTCCTTGCTTGTTCATGTCTTAAAAAAAAGGGGGGGGGTACTGATCTTTGATGTCTTTCATGTTTTCAGGTAGATCTCCACCTCTCAAAGGTTGCCTACCCCTGGTTTACATGGATAAAGTCCAGGGTGCAATAATCATAGGTGTGCGCAGTCTATTGTATTAGGGTGTGCACCCCAAAGCTCAAACGCATGCCTTTCTCTGCAGCCTCAGCTGCACGGGGCAGTGAATGAATGGAAAGTGGCTTCCTGTTTATTTACAAACTGAAGCATAGTAAACACAATTTGCTAAGCATCAGTTATGAATGGACAGAGTGAGTGAGTGTGTTCATTTAGAAAAAGAAGGGGCCAGTAAATTACATATTTACTAAGCCCTTCCCCCACTCTCTATCCTGAAACATCCTCCGCAGCAGCCGGGGGGAGAAGAGGGAAGCCAGCAGCACTGCGGGGCCAAGAAGAGGGGTGAAGCCCGGGCAGTAGGGGGAATTGGCATTGCATATAGTGATTAGGGCGTGCCCAGGCACACCCCCTGCACACTCCTATGGCAATAATATTGTATGGAGCCACTCTCCAAATTGTTGCTGTTCCATTTTGTAGTATTTGGAAAGTTTCAGAGCCCTATACATTCTTGTACGAGGGTTCATTTTAATTTGGCTTGATTCCTAAATGTTTTTTTAAATATTAGAAGTTTATATTTATAACTCTATACTCACTGCTTATTGAGCAGAAAGGCCTTGCAGCTTTGACTATTACCTTTGGAGCATGAAAGAATCAGTGTGTGCCTGGGCTCAGTTGGGACACTTGTACATTGCTAAACAGCAGCATTCCTGTCCTTGGAAACAGCTTTCTTGCCCTATGTGAACTCTTCAAAGTCACAGTGAGGGCAGATCTGTGTTGTTTTAGCACATTGTCTGCATGTCCAGATGTATCTCCAGATAAAACCCTACAGTGTTTACACTTTTCTCCTTTCCTCCCTCCCTGTCTTGCAGACTGGGACATGTAATTAAATTGTGCTGTTAAAGGGCTTTGTGAGACAGGAACTGGCCTGTGCTGTACAGAATATCTCACTTTCAGCTATTAAAGCTTTGATACTGTCAAGAAGGTCCAGGAATTGCGGCTGCTTATTTGGGATGTGCTTTATCTGCTTTTATTACTGCCCAGTGTTTGATAACATAGCCAGCTAATTGTTACACCGCCCTTTTCATCACAAACATTTTATTTTACTTTCGCAAATGTTATCATTTATATGCTATATACACTGATATTTTTCAAAATCCTATGAATCAGCTTGGTCTTAGCAGCATTGCAGTATTATGTACTAGACTAGAATTTTCTTGTATTCTTGCAGTATACAGAGGACACATAGATTTACAAACGTAAGAGCTGGGAAGAATGACCAGGATGTGCCTCTGTCAATCAAATGCCAAGTTCTTGAGAACCGCAGAATCTGCAGCATGTGAAAATGTTTGTCAGCTTGACAGTTGTGGCCAGGAGAGCTCTCTTCTCCCCAAGAGCAAATAAACCCAGTCTTGTTTCTTTGCTTTTAACTTGCACATTTCACAGGCCTTTGATTGGAAGCACCATTAATAACCTTCAGTGCGTGGTGACAAGCTTGATTCCAGCATTCAGCACGCTGGGAACCTGCCAAGTGCCGTAAATGCTTGCTTTAATCTGCAACTACAGCAATACTCAATTTGCATCTTAAATGGATGACACACTAGCACCCTCTTCTGCTGACAAGCTGCTTTTTCAGCTGCTCTTGCTTCCCTCACACTCTCTCACATTGCAGGATTATCTACCTTACTGTAGACAAAGTCCATCTGTGCAGTTATATTTATGTGAACTGCCCCTTGTGGGATTCTTGGAAAACCTTTCCGAGCAGTTGTACTTATCAATTGCAATCCTTTAATGGTCTCACAGAAATTTCCTTGTGAATTATTTATTATACTTCTTATATTTTGCTAAACTAGAAGTAATTATGAACTTAGTGTAGGTCTGCCTGGGTTTATGAATAGGCCCCAAAAGAAGGGAGCCTATAGCTTGCTTTAGCTATAAGAGACTTGGGTGGCTGCACAGGTTTCTATCTGTGATCATCAGGAGCTGGATTTTCAGCAGTTGCCACTAGATGTTTTAAAGTAGAAGTCCAGTCAAATCCTAACCATAGGCGTGCGCAGGGGGTGTGCCAGGGCACACCCTAATCCAGTGGTTCTCAACCCCTGTCCTCAGGACCCACCAACAGGCCAGATTTTAAGTATTACCTTGGGGAGATGCAGACTAGAACACTGCAATTACCGATCAGCAAATGATATCACCTGTGATGCATTTCAGTTATCCTGCAAACCTGGCCTGTTAGTGGGTCCCGAGGACAGGAGTTGAGAACCACTGCCCTAATCACTAAGTGCAGTGCCGATTCCCCCTACTGCCTGGGTTTCCCCTGTGTTGGCCCCCCGCCCTGCGGTGCTGCTGGCTTCCCTCCTCTCCTCTCCCCAGGCTGCCGTGGGGGATGTTCCAGGATGAAGAGTGGGGGAAGGGGCTAGTAAATATGTAATTTACCAGCCCTTTTCTTTTCTAAATGAACACAGTGAACACACTCATTTACTGTGTTCATTCATAACTGAAGCATAGTAAACCGTGTCTGCTCAGCACAGTACACTTCCCATTCATTCCCTGTCCCATGCAACTTAGGCTGCATAGGAAGGCATGTGTGTTTGAGCTTTGGGGTGCACACCCTAATGCAATAGGCTGCGCACACCTATGATCCTAACTATGATTAAACCCATACCTCCCAACTTTTTGAGATGGCAACGAGGGACACCTATTAGCAAAAGTATGTCGGCATAGGACACACCCCCTGTCATGCCCCCTTAAAGGAGAATTATACAAAAAAGGGATTCCTTAAATCCACAAGTGCTTTTTTTACTACTACTATTGCTTTATATTGACTTTTGAAATATACAAATGCAGCAATTTATAAATTGGATGAACGGTTTAGCACTGGGAAACACTTTTTGAAAGATAAAAAGTGCATTTTCTATTTAGATCAGACCAAAATGAGGGACAAATGAGGGGGGATGAGGGACAAATGAGGGACATTCCCTCAAAATCAGGGACAGTTAGGAGCTATGCTTAAACCTGCTCCTACCTCCATTCTAAGCCTATTCTAATTATTTCCTGTAAAGGAAAGATGTGTATAATCATCTTTGCTGAGGGCACTGCAATCTGGTTACATGTTCAGCCCCAACACCAGGCTCAGTGTAGAGGAGGGACAGCTGACATTGTATGCCCCATATTATTATTATTATACAGCATTTATATAGCGCCAACAGTTTCCACAGTGCTTTACAATGTAGAGGGGAGAACATTACAATTACAATACAGTTCAATACAGAAGGGACAGGAGGTCCATGCTCATGGAGCTTACAATCTAAAGGGAAGGGGAGGTGGTACACAAGGTGATAGCTGCAGCATATGATCTGATGCAGGTGACTCGGGTACAGTTCTTAGGTGAAGGTGGGGTAGGCTTCCCTGAATAATTGAGTTTTCAGGGATCGCCTAAAGGCGGACAGGGTAGGGGCTGACCGGACATACTGGCGCAAGGAGTTCCAGAGGATGGGAGAGGCTCTGGAGAAGTCCTGGAGGTGAGCATGGGAGGAAGTAACAAGGGACCTAGAGAACAGGAGGTCTTGGGAGGAGCGGAGAGGACGATTTAGGCGTTATCTGCAGATGAGGTTGTTGATGTAGCTGGGGGAGATGTTGTGTATGGCCTTGCATGTTTTGGATAGTATTTTGAATTTTATACAATGGGGTAGGGGAAGCCAGTGAAGGGATTGGCAGAGAGGAACAGTAGTCACGGATTGGTTAGTAAGGTGTCGTAGTCTAGCAGCAGCATTCTTAATAGACTCAACGGTGATAGATGTAAAGATAAGCCAGTGAGGAGAGAGTTGCGGTAGTCAAGGCGGGAAATAACCATAGAGTTAACCATAACCATAGTAAGCCTATGGGTGATGTCACCACATAGAGAGAGCAGTGCTGTTATTTCTGGTCACATTCTCTCCTCAATGTGTCCTACAATTCCCATAGTGCTAAATGTGTCTGCAGGTAGATGTGTAGTCCATCTCAGGGACTAATAGGAAAGGGTCGCTACGTTCACATACACAATGGAGACATGCAGAGTGAGCATAGCCACCCTAGAACAGTCTGAGAACAGGAGAAAAAAAAGCTTGCAAACTGATAGATGAAATGAAGGGAGAGAAGTAGAAGAGATAGAAGGTACACTCTACTTTTATTGCATTTATTTTATTTTATAAAAAATGTCAGTTTATTGTCACTTGAAGTTGTGGGGTGGCCATACAGATGAGAGCCTCTTACACTTCATGAATATGAGGCACATTGCAGAGCATGGTGCACAAATGTGGCTTCTGAACTGCAATGGCAATTCAGTATGTAATAATCTCTGAGTGTTTAACAAACACTTTTCTGTAGGGAAGCAACATCTTACAGATGCACAACTGGAGTCACACTTTGAGTTTACAAAACATCTGCAGGGGTTTTCGGTGACCTAAAGTGTATCTAACCTAAGAATAAACATTGATAATATTGCAGCTTATTGGTCGTCACGTGGTGGCTGCATTCATTTTCTTTTTTTCACACCTTTTTTTTAGCTTTATGTAACCTTGGTAATCCTGCCATTAACTCACTTCCTCTCCCAGGGTGACAACCGTATTTATAGGTGTTACTGTAGGACAGGAAGGACTACATAACGGTTCCTTCTCTTCTCCATAACTGGAGAAAGTGTTTTGTAGTCCAAAGAAATAGCAGGGAACAATGCTAACTGAGGACAGTCCTGAGGCAGTGAGTACAGGAAAGTATTAGTTCACAAGATTTCTGGCTGGATGAACTACTTTTTAGGGGTGGCTGAGTGATGTGGTCCATCTCACTGTCCTCAATCACATCCATACCGCACCCAGAGTCACAGAACAGGTTGGTACTTTGTTTTTGTTTGTTTTATTAGGGAATTGAACTTGGATGGAGATTAGGGATGTTATGGGATGTCCAAAAAATTAGTTGCAAACTTGCACAGGACCACTATATACAGCTCTGTATATACATCTCCTTTTGTCCTCCAGCACTTCACTTGCTCCAGTTACACTTCTTCCTCCAGCACATTACTTGCTTCTCTAAACTCTGGTTCCTCTCTCCTGCACATTTCTTGTTCCAGGCCCAGAAGGAAGTTTACCAGGTCTTCTCCATTCCTCCAGCATGACTTGCACATGGTGAGGCCTGCACTGCTGTGCCCAGGGCCTCAGAACCACCCAATACGGGTAGGGCCAGTTGGTCCCTTAGTGTGTAGGTACACTGATGTGCTAGCCGGCCCGACTACTAGCTGGCCTGGACTACTACTCCCAGTCCATCCTCTTGCCCCAGGCCCTGTCAGCTACTCCAGCTGTGTTGGCCTTCTCCACTGCCACCATGACACCACAGTCCCTTACTGACTTCTGCATCCTTCCCAGATTGTCTCTCACCCCAATCTGCTCCGGCATGCCTCTACAGCTTCCCAGGGTGTGTGCCACTCACCGACCACCAGGTAGACTCCTGACTGAACTTCTCCAGTAGCGCTGTTTGTTGCTCTCCTGCTCCCTTGTGCTGCTCCAGGATCTCTCTCCTCTACTCCTGGCTATACCCAAGCCCAGGTCTCAAGGTCATCCCCCCAGACTGGGGTCTCCTGGGTGAGGCCTCTACAGCCCCAGCTACATTCCAGCTCCAGCTCTTTCACCCACACTCCTCCCAGATTGGGCTGACTCAAAGTATTTAAGGAGGCCTGCCCCTTGCCAACCCAGATTGGGGATTGGTCAGGGCTCCTTAAAATACTCCAGATGGCTACACTTCCCTCCCAGCTCTCTGTCCAGAAACCTTCCTCCAGTTTCTAGAAAGAAGTAGGAGGTCCTGGTGACCTCATCTGTGAATCACTCAATCCTCCCTGACCCACTCCCAGCTCAGAAACAAAAACAATCAGGCCTGCACACCAGTCAGGTCTGACTAAATTTTCCTCACCTACCAAAAATATAATCACACTAGCTCGCACTTACCGGGGGGCGCTACACCAACAACAGTAAAATCAGAATCTGTATATGCAGCATAGCATGCTTGTTATACTCATCGTGGAACTTAACCACCTCCCAACCGGCCACTGTATATATACGGCCGGGTGGGAGCTTCACCGTTCTGACAGGACGCGCATTTAAGTCCTGCAGAACGGGTGCCCGCAGCGCTGCCAGGCGGTGCGCTGCGGCTCGATCCTTTGATCATTATGATCACAGGATCCAGCCGAGCACAGATTGGGATATGGGCACAGTGATTGGCCCTCCCGATCATGTGACAGCTGTGTCCAATCACAGCCTCACATTGCAAACAGAGACGCATATCTCTGTGTCAGTTCTCCCCCCGCCAAGCTCAGTGAGAGCTCAGTGCGGGGGGGGGGGGGGAAGCTGCAGCTATGTGACAGCTCTCTGCATGAAAGTGATTTCATACAGAGAGCTCTCACAGATCGCCCCCACACAGTGCACCAAGCACCACTGATACCCCTGTCCCCATACACATCAGTGTCCCCATAAAACAGTCCCCAAAACATCTGTCTTTCCCCATCACATCTATCACCATACACAAAACATCTGTCACAGTCCCCAAAACATCTGTCTGTCCGCCAACACCAAGTAAACCCCAATTTGGGTTATTTTTTCCAAAGAAATATAGCAGTATCATTTTTGGTAAAAATGTATGAAGAGAAATTACTTATTTGCAAAATTTTATAACAGAAACAAAGAAAAATGCATTGTTTTTGAAAATTTTCAGTCTTTAATTTGTAGCGCAAAAAATAAAAAACCCAGAGGTGATTAAATACCACCAAAAGAAAGCTCTATTTGTGTGAAAAAAATGATAAAAATTTCATATGGGTACAGTGTTGCATGACTCACGCAATTGTCATTCAAACTGCAACAGCGCTGAAAGCTGAAAATTGGTCTGGGAAGGAAGGGGGTTTAAGTGCCCAGTATTGAAGTGGTTAAGGGGTTAATTCTCAGCATTGTGTAAAAAAAAGCTGTTTTATCCTGTATGGATAGATACTTCCCTCCTGCACTGTCAATCTGGGCAAGTCCATATAATACACAGCAAGGTGGTAAAGCTGCACATGCTCAGTTTGGTCTCTTATGCTGGATAGAACATGTCCTGTTTCAGTTGAACCGTTCAGGTTACATGATATTGACATCACACATGTGGGTATACAGGCTGTAGTGGAAATCTCCTCCTACACAGCTATGGACAAACTGTGCAGGTTATCAGGAAACCATGGTATACAGATCATCCCAAAAGGTATACAGTGCCAGTATTTTAATGTAAAAAGAAGATTTATAGGCCGTGGACACTGTGGGGGGGCAGATTAACTATTTTCATATTACTGGGTTAAGTAACACTTTAACTGACCAAAATGGAGTAAATAAGAGAAGTTTATTGTTAGTTTACATTCAATGTAACACGTTTCCAGGATGGCAGCCTTTATCTAACACCGATGCTAGCACTTGTTGTAATGCTTGAAAAGAACATGATCAAGACTTTCTCTCTAGTTCTATACTTTTGCAGAGGGTACCATGTAAACCCCAAGTAAATAGCAATTCAAATGTTTCAGTTTCTTTACATGAAGAACACATTTATTTATGAGGTATACAAAACTGCATGACCACAAAGATTCATGGATTTATTTTGAGTAGTAACCTAAAAGTGGCATAGTACTATCAAGAAATACATGACCCATAATGAATATTCTCAGCTAGGACCTTTTGTGACCTCTCATTTAAGGAGAGGTTAGCATTCTCTGTGAGGCAGAAAATAAAGGTTAAAATGTGCATGCGAAAGAGGCGCAGTTCATAATTTCAAATTTTTTGAATGACATCTTCATTGTTTTAAATATGTAATTGACATATAGAGAAAAGGCATATGAAGTCAATCAATATCATAGGTGTGCGCAGCCTATTGCATTATGGTGTGCACCCCAAAGCTCAAACACACATCTAAGTGTGTGTGTGTGTGTGTATATATAACATAGTTTACTATACTTCAGTTGTGTATGAACATAGTGGGTGCTGATCACTCACTGTGTTCATTCACAAAAGGACCTGTAAATGACATAATGGTCCAGGCAGCAAGGGGTATCTGTGCCACATGGGGTGTTTAGGGTGTGCCCAGGCACACCCGGCACACCCTCTGTGCATGCCTATGATCAATATACACAGTTACTTTGTAAAAATAGAAAATGTAACCTGGCCATACATGGTACAATGTAAGGCCTCATGTACACTGCTGCTGATAAACTGAGGTTTAGGAGCAGCTGGGTGTTTTTTTCAGCAGCCCCTGAACTCTCCTCTATGTTATCTTATCTGTTCATGTACACTGAGTAATTTATAGTCGTTTAGAGGCAGTTGAGTTTAGTGGCATTTTTTTTAATGCAAAAAATTGCATTCAGGAGGAGAAGTTTATTGGCATTTGAATCGGCAAATGCTTGTTACAGCATGCGGTAACTAGCGCTTATCCGTGTTTCGTTTATAGGTGTTTGAAATAGGCCGACTATTTACAATATAAAAAATGCTTCTAAACGCAAACGCAGCTAAACACGCATAAACACGGCATGTAAACGTGGCACAACTGACTTTTTTTAAAATTCTTTTTATTGAGTTTTCAACAAATGGCGATTACAAAAGATATTGCCTTAAGTTGGCCATACAGGGCCGCAGAAAAAAAATACATGTATCAACCTATCTAGCAAAATCCCCGGCACCCTAGCAAACACACAACTGTCTCCCTCCCAACCGTGAAGCCCAGATGACTGAAATGAGAGTTCTGAAAAATTCAGGTCCCACATCCATTGCATAAAGGATGGACGGCTCTCAGCCCACCCAGCCCCACAATGCCACCCAGATTAAAGCCAAAAAAACCCGAGGGTGATCGCTATTACCTCACATGTAGAGGAAACCAATGACAAGCCCATCTCTTAATTATTGCTATCGGAGCTGCCGTCCTATCTGTTGCATAATAGTGATTCCACTGAAAGATTCAACCACACTGGGCTTTTACCCTGCAGTGGAGGATGAGTCAATCCACACCTTCCAGACCTTGGTAAATTTCCTTTCACATCCCCTAGAGATGTATGTAGCTTTATAGAAGGGGATCATGGAATTAACCAATACCTTCCAGTAGGACACTTTTGGAGGAACTGACTTCTTTCAATGTAACAGAATGGCCTTTGGGGCATAAAATAGTAAAATGTTTAGAAGGGTCCTGAGTGCCCTATACGGGACTACAGCATGCACTAAGCCAAGGACACACCAAGATGCACTGGGGAAATTGAGATGGTAAGAATGTCAGTAATGCATTCCATGTACGTCCTCCCGTGCATGTGCTGCCTGCACGACCCCTGCAGGGACTGACAGCGTGAGGAGAAAAAAAGGGTGATTACCGGCTTGTGTAAATGGGACACCCACTGCTGCTAAGCAGGGCCCACCAGTGCCACCTACCAGTGCCCACCAGTGCCACCTACAAGTGCATATCAGTACTGCTAAGCAGTGCCCACCCATGCCACCTACCAGTGCCACCTATCAGTGCCTATCAATGCTGCCAATCAGTGCCAACTATCAGTGCTGCCTATCAGTGTCCCCTACCAGTGCCAATCAGTGCCACCTATCAGTGCCGCCTATCAGTGCCTTCTGATCAGTGCCCACCAGTGCTGCCTCATTAGTGCCCATCAGTGCCACCTTATTAGTGCCTATCAGTGCAGCCTATCAGTGCCCGTCAGTTCAGCCTATCAGTGCCCATCAGTGCAGCCTATCAGTGTTCATCAATGCAGCATCATCAGAGCGCAGCATCAGTGAAGGAGAAAAATGACCTGTTTGCAAACTGTTATAAGAAACTATGAAAACTTTTTTTTTTTCAAAACCTCTATTTGTGTGAAAAAAATGATAAAAATTTCAAGAGTGACAGTGCTGAAACCTGAAAATTGGCCTGGGCAGGAAGGGGGTTTAAGTGCCCAGTATGCAAGTGGTTAAAAAGTGTTATCTGGACTTGGGCTTTAATTTGTTGGTCATTTATGTAAAGCCCACCTAAATCTACTAGTCCATCTAACACTACCTTTTCCAATTCTGCTCTCCAAGGGTGGCTATGCTGCTCCTCCATAAATAAAGCAGAGGACTGAATGTAGCCACCCTAAGACAGGAAGTGTGCTACTGGCAGAATCGCCAGGTGAAAATAAAGGAAACAAGTGTAAAAAAAAACAAAAGCAGCCACCACATTAAAGGTTGGTGAGCTGCAATACATTAAGTTTCTGATTTTTTTTTTTGGTTTAGATATGCTTTGAACTCTGTGAGATTTTCATTGCTGTGTTTCCAATCCGAAGGGACAAGAGATTGTTAGTAGCCATTTTGTTGTGTATATTTTATGAAATGCTACTATAGCTGCTATTTTATAACCAGTTGCCGACTGCCTGCCGATTGGATTGACGGCGGCAACTTGGCTTGATATTGCATGTCGCTGTCACCTGACGGTGGCTGCGAGATCGTGGATCGTGAGCACACGCGCACCGCCGGAGTTGTGCTCACTGTGTATCAGGGGAGCCAGGGAGTGGGTAGGGCGGACTCGATGTCCACCGACTACCCGCGATCACTCCCACGCAATGACAGAACGGGGATCCGTGTGTGTATAAAAAATTGTTCTCAGACAGGGGAGGAGTGTGATCATATGCTTCATGTATATGGGAGAAACAATCACTCTCCTCCCCCAGTCAGCCCAGCCCCCATACAGTTAGAAACACAAAGCAGGGAACACAGTTAACCCTTTGATCGCCCCTAGAGTTAACCCCTTCCCTGCCAGTGACATTTACACAGTAATCAGTGCATTTTCATAGCACTGATCGTTGTATAAATGCTAATGGTCCCAAGAAAGTGTCAAAAGTGTCCAACACGTACGCCGCAATATCTCAGTCCCGATAAAAATTGCAGATCGCCGCCATTACAAATAAAAAATATAAAAACCCCATAAATTAATTCTCATGGTTTGTAAGCGCGGCAACTTTTGCACAAACCAATCAATATACGCCGATTGTGATTTTTTTTTAACCAAAAAACATAAGGAAGAATATACTGTATATGGGCCAAAACTGATAAATAAATTTGTTTTTTTTATATATATATTTGGATATGTATTTTAGCAAAAAGCAAGAAATATTGTTTTTTTTATCAAAATTGTCGCTTTTTTTTGTTTATAGCGGTGATCAGAAGTGACGCAGAGGTGATCAAATACCACCAAAAGAGAGCTCTATTTGTGGGGAAAAAAGGACGTAATTTTAGTTTGAGTACAACATCGCACGACCGCGTAATTGTCAGTTAAAGCGACGCAGCGCCGATTCGCAAAAAGTGCTCTGGTCATAAAGGGGGAAATCCTCCTGGGGCTGAAGTGGTTAAAAGGCTATACGGAATAAACAAGACCTAGTTTCTCTGGCAAATAATGGCAAACTATTTGGTAGTTCTGTAAAATAAAGACTGTAAATTGAACAAAATGACAATGGCATAGAAACACACACCAAAGCAGAAGGTAGACAGCCTGTTCCTTACAGTCTATAGAAGTTCAAGAAGTTCTGGGGATTTCATTTTGACCATGCAGCAGCTGCTTCTTAATTGAATTTATACAGTGCATTATTAAATTAAAACATTTCCTCAAGAGGGCTAATGCCAGAGTCTCTCTGAGCTTGTTAGATGATTGAATGTGAAGAACTGCTGCATTAAGAGTATAATAGAAGACTTTCTGATGAATGCAAAATAAGATATTGTGGAAATTACACTATACAGTCTTTAAAATTTCAAATAGTTCTAAAATATCCCCTCTGTCTTCCCGATCACAACTGTAACATATTTCAAGCAATTGGTAGAATAATGGTAATAGGCAGAAGCTAGTATTCAATAGAATAAATCTTTTTTACTATTTGACATTTTATTATTACATATTGGGCTTTTATTTGTTTCACATCTTAGACATTAAGTACACCATGCCACAACCCCCCCCCCCCCCTCCCCTCCTCTTTTTTTCTGGATACCCACTTCTTCCCATAGTCTTAAGGAAACAAAAGCTCAGCTGTTATTACATGCTCTCTGTGCTACACTGAAACAAATCAATCTCAACTTCTCAGAGGCCTTGTGATTATGTGTGTGTAAAGACTTTGTGGGCCTTTGATCTTGAAAAGTCATTTCATCCTTTTCCTAAGTCAGGGCTGCTTCAGGCTGTTTAAACAGCATCAGAGGGTGGGGGATTCTGGGAGGAAAGAGGAAGCCTTAATAACTTCTGGGGGATTTTCATTTAGCTTCATCAAACCATTTATTACTATTATTTCTCCTTTATCCTTTATCTTGTTTGGTTTACAGTTTTGTTCTGCTCCTTCAAGACTAAAAAGAAGAAGAAGCATAAAGTGAAAGACTGAGGGGGGGGGCACATTACCCTAAATTTCCAAGAGGAAATGGGTGCAGGAGGTGAACTGATCTTTAACTGAAAATGTTTGATCAGTGGGGGGGAAAGGAGGGCATTGCTTCATG
>BLSH010323971.1:708168-779132 GCA_018402905.1 Glandirana rugosa | reverse complement strand
CAATAAGTGTTCATCTCAACTCGCTTGTGGACCTGCAAGCCCAAGACGACCAGGCAGGCTTGAAGCCCTGTTTCAGACCCAGGCCCAGGCCTGCCTTGGGCTTGCTAGCGTGCCTGTTGCTTGGGGTAACTTTAGTTACCCCTGGGCTTGAAAATCCGTGTTTTTACCGACATCGTTTCAGGACCTTTCGGGGTCTCCCGACGTTTTCCTTCATTTTACCCCCATTCCCATCCCGTTCACGGGATGTTTTTTTTACCCCTGTCCCTTTATTGAAATTTATAAAATTTTTTTTATTTTTGTTTTTTTTCGTTTTTACCTCCACTTACACCTAGTAGAAGTTTGACACAGACTTTTCATAATTAATTGCCATCTTTGGTATATTGACAAGGTTTTAGTTCGGACGGACCAGCAGAACCCGAACGTCCAGGTGTTCGCTCAACTCTACTTGTGAATAACCCCCCCCCCCCCCGAGTAGCCTCTCTCTCTAAACCTATTAGCCATAAGGTGGGCCTCCCTACAGAAGTCATCATCATTACTACATATACACCTAAGCCTTAGAAATAGACCCGTAGAGATGCCCCTGGTGTGTCTAGGGTGGCTAAAGTCTGCCCTAAGTAGGGTGTTGCTCGCAGAGGGTTTTTGTCATGCACCTGGTGGTGGAGTCTGTCTTATGCAGGAAGCAACCACTCTTGTGGCCCTGGTTCGAGGGTCCCTGGTAAAGCAGACAGGGAGCACAGGAGCTCAGGAGGCACAAGGGCTGGACAGGATCCCTGGTGGTGGTATGGAAGGTCCAGTGAAGCTCATGCAGGTAGCGGGTGGTCATGCTGGCCGGGTCGGCAACGGGCTGGCAATGTGGTACAAGGGTTCAGGCAGAAGAGTCGTCAGGTGCAGGCAGGGTCGTTAACAGGCTGGCAGCGGAAGTACACAGAGATCAGGCAGGAGAGTTGTCGTGGGCAAGCTGGGGGTTGGTGCAGGCAGAAATCAACAAGGTCAAGGCCAAGCCGGGTCACAGGAACAGATAATCAGGAAATCAGGTCACTCAGGAACACTCACGAGCTGTAGAATGGACAGCACTGGCTGCTGGGTGCTGTGGGCTTAAATGGGGCCGTTTGGCGCCGTTTCCGGGGCGTGCACACACGAACGTGCACAGGTGCGCGCACAAGCACCAAAACTCTAGAATCACAGTCTTTTTCCTAACATTGCCCCCCCCAAGGGGCAGACTCCAGATGCCCAGACGGGCACTTCTTCCTTGGTGGTTAGTTTTAAAAGCTTTAATCAGTTTCTCCGCATCAATATTTGTTTCTGGCTCCCAGGAATTTTCCTCGAGGCCGTACCCCTTTCACTTAACGAGATAATGGGTAGAACGCCTCTTCTCCAGCATTCCATGATGGCCTCCACCTCGAACTTCTCCCCTCCGTTTACCAACACTGTTTCAAGTGGATCCGTACTTTGTCCTGCAAAGGGATCTGGAGCCACTGGTTTTAGCAAGGAAGTGTGGAAGACCGGATGGATGCGTAACGAAGAAGGAAGGTCGAGTTCAAATGCCACCCTATTAATTTTCCTCTTTACAGCAAAAGGCCCAATGAACTTCGGACCCAACTTTTTAGAAGGGCAGGCTAGTCTCAGGTTCCAGTGGAAAGCCAGACTTGGTGGCCCGGCTGCAATTCTAGCTCCCCCGCCTTCTCTTGTCAAAGACCTCCTTATTCAATTCCTGAGTCCTGGACAGGGTGTCCTGTAGGAGTCTTTTATTGGTCTCAAAGAAGTCTGTTGCCCTCTGGGCTGCTGGTACTGTATTCTCCATAGACAGAGAAGGAGAAACGTGGGGTGGAACCCATAGTTGGCCCAAAATGGAGACTGTTTAGTGGCCGAATGGACATTGTTGTTGTACGCAAATTCGCCAACGGCAACAGTGAAACCCAGTCGGCAGCCAACTAGAGGCATAGCTGTCAACTCTAATCTAGGTGCTAGCGTCCACCACTCTTTCCACCGCTCTTTCTCTCGGTATGTTGCCAATGTAAAATGTGTCCTATATACATAGGATAATTCCTGATGATCCTTTGGTCTTTAGGTGCAATAATTGTCTGCTGAAGTCACTGCCATAAAAGATCCCGTCATCCTGTCCTCAACCTCGGTGGATGGTGTCTCTCCAAGCCTAGGCGGTAGAGATGGGTGAGCGGACACACGGCTTGCAGAGCCCCGGGAGATCCCACATCCCCATCCCGCTAAGGCAGACTAGACAGAGCTGGCCTGGAGCAGCGCACACTCCTTCCTGCTGCCGGGGACTGGCATTGCAGAGCCTCGGCAGCGATGGGGAGAGCTGTCCCTGGGCACGGTATATCGGCTACGGGGGACTGGTTTGACAGCTTCAGTGTGAATAGGAAGCCTGGCCCACATCGCTGACACAGAGTCTGCATCACATTCCCTCCTCCTAGGATGCGTCCTATATACATAGGATAATTCCTGATGATCCCTTGGTCTTTAGGTGCAATAAGTGTCTGCTGAAGTCACTGCCATAAAAGATCCCGTCACCCTGTCCTCAACCTCGGTGGATGGCGTCTCGCCAGGCCTAGGCGGTAGAGATGGGTGAGTGGACACACGGCATTCAGAGCCCCGGGAGATCCCACATCCCCATCCCGCAGAGGCAGACTAGACGGAGCCGGCCTGGAGCAGCGCACACTCCTTCCTGCTGCCGGGGACTGGCAGGGTCAAGGAAGGGCACAGTAGCTCTATTTGCATGGGCTCTGGTTGGTCCATGGGAGAGGAAGAGGAGGTCATTGGCGGGAAAGGAGCCAGACTTGTGTATCTTGGGACAGGGGGCAGCATCCAGGTGGGACGTAAGGGTCCCGAGGCTCTTTCGGCACTGCGTTCCCGGAGACGCCAGTCGATTTGGATCGACAGGTTGATGAGGGCTTCCAGGGTGTTGAGCACCCCTACGCGGGCAAGCTCATCCTTGAGGGACTCAGACAGGCCCAGGCGAAATTGGTAACAGAGTACAGACCAACAGCCCTGCTGGAGGGCATGCAATGCGGCTTCAGCTGTATCGGCCTGGTGGGGATCCTTGTAGAGCCATTGCTCGGAAGAAAGCAGCTAGGGTGACGACCTCCAGGGCTCTCTGTTCCCAAAGTCTATGGGCCCAGGACTGGGGCTCATCCTGCAGGAGGGAGATAACAAGTCCCACCTTTGTGGCCTCAAGTGAAAAGGTACCGTAGTACAGCTCACATGCATTCCTGAAGGCTCTGAACTTGCGTCGGTCTCCCGCAAACTTGTCCGGTAAGGGGACTTTAGGCTCAGATGGCAAGGCCACGATGGTGCGACCTGTGGTCTGACCAGCTCCGGAGGCTGCAGGCGCAGCAAGCTCCTGAACCTGTTCTTCCAGCCAAGTATAGCCTTCTTGCAGGCTCTGGACCGCCCGTGTAAGGCCGGCCAGATGGACATAAAGTTCATCCATGGCAGAGGGTGCTCCCTGCACAGACTCAGACATGGCTGTCCGTTACTGTCACGCACCTGGTGCTAGAGTCTGTCTTATGCAGGAAGCAACCACTCTTGCGGCCCTGGTTCGAGGGTCCCTGGTAGAGCAGACAGTGAGCTCAGGGGGGCACGAGGGCTGGACAGGATCCCTGGTGGTGGTATGGAAGGTCCAGTGAAGCCCGTGCAGGTAGCAGATGGTCGTGCAGGCCGGGTTGGCAACGGGGCTGGCAATGGGGTACAAGGGTTCAGGCAGAAGAGTCGCCAGGTGCAGGCATGGTCATTAATGGGCTGGCAGCGGAAGTACACAGGGATCAGGCAGAAGAGTTGTCGTGGGCAAGCTGGGGGTCGGTGCAGGCAGAAATCATCAAGGTCAAGCCGGGTCACAGGAACAGATAATCAGGAAATCAGGTCACTCAGGAACACTCACATGCTGAAGAATGGATAGCACTAGCTGCTGGGCACTGTGGGCTTAAATGGGGCCATTTGGCGCCGTTTCCGGGGTGTGCGCGCGAACGCACTCAGGCACGTGCACTAGAGCCAAAACTCCAGAATAACAGTCTTTTTCCAAACAGGTTTCTATAGAAGGTGGTTACTATATGGTTCCCTTCCCGACTCAATTTGACATCCAAGAAATCTATAGAAACAGGTTCACTGTGGCCTGTAAAATGCAAATTTAATAAATTGTCAATTATGAAATTGAGCCACTCCCGAAGTTCAAAATGCTCATCCGAGACTATAAACAACAGGTCGTCTGTATAGCGACTGTCTTTGGTGTGGAACATGTTAGCCATCTAACCCTGCCTGCTGTGTTCCTGTGTGTGTCACTACATGGATTTTACTGGATTCTTTAATAAAGGTGGTTTACGGAGTGCGGTTGTCCAGCTTCTCACTTATCTTCATAATCACATATTGATGTTCTCTTCAGATGTGCAGAACGAAAAAAATTGTTCAGTTTAATTTCAGATGGATTTGTTTTGTTAAAAAGGTTGCTTAGTTTAATTTGTTATGTTAGAACGATTTGTTTTCGTAATTTGTTTAGTCTTTGTTTCGTTTTTCCATTTTCATTTCGAAAACAGGTTGCAAGAAAGAAAATCGCTAGACTGACTGTGTTTATGGGGGAATCCCTCCCACAGAGCTATTGCGTTCTCTTTGTGGGGAGGTGAGGGAAGCCGCCCCAGCTGGGAGAACACAGTGATTATATGACTATAACAGCCACTAGCAATAATAACATGTAAAATCCGGCAGGCTGGTTGTACCCAAATTGATTGATAAATTTACTTGGGTACATTCAGCCTGTCCATACATGGTTTGAATCTCAGCCGGTTCCTGCTGAACTGGCCGAGATTTGAACTGTCTATGGCTGGTTCTAGGTTATAAAAGGCATACATGCTGATCTAGACACAAATGATGCTAAAATTATTCATTCACCAGAAATAATTTGATTTTTGACACGTGAATCTTCTTTGTATTAATAAGGTTTATTCAGAATATGTGAAGTGTTCTAAGCTATAAAAGAAATATCTGACTTTTTTGCGGTCTTTATGTACAGTACTGTGCAAAAGCAGGCAGGTGTGAAGAAATACTAGAATGTAGGAATGCTTTCAACATTTTGTATCAACTTAAAAAATGCACAGTGAGCGAACAGAAGCAGCAGTATATTTGCATTTCAAACTTGTTTTCACATTTTAACTCGTCTTCATATTCATTTTGATTTCAAATTCAATTTCAATTTGAACATAATCTTCTTTTATTATAATTTATTTTGGATTTTTTTAAATTTGTTCCTATTGTGATTCAGACATTCGGATACATCTGAATTTCCCAATATCAAAAAATTTGCCAGAATTTTGTTTCAGAAGGTAATAAACTGCACATGTCTAGTTCTTTTATAATATGCTGTTCCTAGAATGAGGAGGTAGCAAGATTTTCAGAGAATGTTTATGGGCATATGTGTTCTACAAAGTAATAACCTTATACATCCAGTTTTGGATCTCATAGACTTGCGATGTAAAAATTGGCATTACCCAAGTCCCAAGCCTTTCTTCCATTTGTAAAGGGTTATTTGAACTACATCTCTACACAGGTGCCTTCTTTGATCTCAATATTTTCAAGAAATGAGCTCTTCGTCCCAGCTTATATGGCTATACAGTGCTGTCTCAATGGTTGGCTTTCTGTACCACATTCAATTCACCCATATACAAGAGATACTGGAGCTTGGCTATAAACTTCAGATCCTTTATTAATCCAAACTTCATGGCATCAGACAAGACATGAAGGCTAACGTGTTTTAGCAGAAAAGTCTTAGTCATATCTATCTTGTAAGAACCCAACTTTCTATGGTATTGGTCCTGTGCTTGTATAACTGTTGAATAAAAACTACCTACAACATGTATGTCACTGCCTTGCATTTAATATCACATTTTCAGGATGATGAATTTATTATATATTTATTCTTTAATATGCCCGACTTGAATGGGTTTCCTCACAGCGCACATGGTAATTCAGCAGTTATTCTGTGATTCAGTCTGTATTCAAAGTAAAGATTCATGCACCTTTCAAAAAATAGTTAAAATAAGGACAGGATATCAATACAGGAGGCACAATATCACTATTTATTTACAGGTGTTAATATTTTTTTAAAATGTGTATATGTTTGCAGATGCAATCTTTTGTAACTTGCCTGTAACTGGCTAATTTTTTCCTCCTATTTTTTAGCTGCCTCCATTTCTTGATGCTGCATTTCTGTCTTACCATTAAAGAGGCAATTTGTCACTCTATCCAATGTTGTTAATCAAGATCCACCGCAGTATTCTTAAAATGAGATCATTTTGATAAATCATGCCTGACATAAAATGACTTTATTCCTTTTAACTGTAATTTAGACTGTAAATTTTTTTCCCATTTATGATTCATGGGTGAAACATGGATAAAATCTGCTCGCACATTTGGACTGTATCTCCGGTAATAATTCACAGGAACTCCATGATGGAAAATCAGTGGCATTTGAATGCTGATTCCATATTTTTCTGGCAGGCAGTTGTCCTTTCAGTACTTACATCCTAACATTAAGCTTTGCTCACCAAACTTGAGTTTGGTTTTTTGCCTGACACAGTAAAAACAGATCATAGTAAGCTGGGCAAGTGCTTGTCACAATACTTGGTGGGCTACATAGACTGTTGTCAACATATTCTAATGTGGTGAATATAGCTAGGCAGATGTAATTCTATAAGTGAATTATAGGTTAATGTAAATCTAAACCTGAACTGCATAATGTTTGGTTTCCTAAAGTACTGCATATCATAAACAATTCAACAAATATACACTATATTGCCAAAAGTATTAGGATGCCTGCCTTTACATGCACTTGAACTTTAATGGAATCCCAGTCTTACTCCGTAGGGTTCAATATTGAGTTGGCCCACCCTTTGCAGCTATAACAGCTTCAACACTTCTGGGAAGGCTGTCCAAAAGGTTTAGTAATGTGTCTATTAGAATGTTTGACCATTCTTCCAGAAGTGCATTTGTGAGGTCAGGCACTGATGTTGGACAAGAAGGCCTGGCTCGCAGTCTCCGCTCTAATTTATCCCAAAGGTATTCCATCATGTTGAGGTCCGGACTCTGTGCAGACCAGTCAAGTTCCTCCACCCCATAATCTGGCTACACAATATACAATGTAGCTAGCTAGGTTGATGCCAGTCCTATTATGTCCATACAATGGGTTGGCATGTTTTGCAGCCAATAAAACAGCTACTTCTTCAGACCCCCAAGATATCAGTATATGCTTGCCAAGTTCAGTTTATCTGGTGGTATATGATGGTATTATTGTTTTTGCAAATAAACACATTAATATGAAATTTATCACAGATTGCAGAAATATTTACATATTCAGTATAACAACATTTCTAAAGCTGGATACATATTATACAACTTTTGGTATTCAATTTTCTTTAGATTTATCTTCAACTATGTAGTGCAAGGGGCCTGCCTGATTGCACACAATTTGAAAGTGTTTAAGTTTGACCTCATATTATATAGCTTTAGTAAATCTAAAGGAAAGTTGTACAAGAAAATTGTATAAAAGTTGTATATTGTGTAGCCAGATTAAGGCTTACACGCCATGTCCAACAATTGGGCATAATCTGTCCCTTGGTCAGCAATACAGCGCCTGAAAAGATTACACACACTTGATCCCACAGGTTAGGGCACATCCAAAGGTCGCTACAAAAAGTTTGGGAAGGGACATAGGTAGGAAATAAGCATATCAGGAGGGGAAAAAAATCACCCCAAGCAAATAATAGTATAAGAATATCATGTAGGTGAAACATACCTACTATATAAAACTTGCTTCCTACAGTAAACGTCCACATGATGAAATAATGACCACCAAACACTCCATCCACATCATGGTGCGTCATCCCTATCCTATTATCTCTGCAAGCCGCATCTCCATCTACACGAGTTCCATCTGTCAGGGGCTCTCCAGTTCTTGTGTGCTGATGCTGCACTCCCCTGTAAAGCTCATGTCACATGCACATCCATGTAGACCTCTTTGGACCACCGTTCAAAGCAGACACACCAGAGCGGGTGGGTTGAATACCCAGCGCCCAGTGGGAAGTGTCCAAACCATGGGACACTCTACACTTGTGTCCAAACTTCTCAAGGACCCACAATTAGACCCCATCCTCTCATCCCATACCTGGTTCTCTATCCAGCACACAGTGACAAACACTTACGCTGCCAATAAGACAACACGAAAAAGGACAGAACAAAACAACATAAGCAATATAAAATATCACATCGCATTCAGCCCCATTATTAATCCACTGCACCAGAATCCACTTCAAACACAGGGTCCGTAGTTACATAGTTAGTCAGGTTGAAAAAAGACACAAGTCCATCTAGTTCAACCAAAAAAAAAAACAAAAAAAAACCATCTATATATATATATATATATATATATATATATATATATATATATATATATAATATAAAACCAAATAATCCCATATACAATCCTTCACCCACAGCTGATCCAGAGGAAGGCAAAAAACCCCAGCAAAGCGTGATCCAATTTGCTATAACGGGGGAAAAAAATCCTTCCTGATTCCCCGAGAGGCAATTGGATTCACCCTGGATCAACTTTACCTAAAAATGTTAGTACCCAGTTATATTATTTACATTAAGGAAAGAATCCAGGCCTTTTTTAAAGCAATCAACCATGCTGGCCAAAACCACCTCTGGAGGGAGTCTATTCCACATTTTCACAGCTCTTACTGTGAAGAAACCTTTCCGTATTTGTAGATGAAATCTTTTTTCCTCTAGACATAAAGAGTGCCCCCTTGTCCTTTGTGATGACCTTAAAGTAAATAACTCAACACCAAGTTCACTATATGGACCACTTATATACTTGTACATGTTGATCATATCCCCCCTTAATCTCCTTTTCTCAAGAGAGAATAAATTCAGATCCTCATAGCTGAGCTCCTCCATGCCTCGTATTAGTTTGGTTGCGCTTCTTTGCACTTTCTCGATATCCTTTTTGAGAACTGGTGCCCAAAACTGAACTGCATATTCCAGATGAGGTCTTACTAATGCTTTGTACAGGGGCAAAATAATGTCTCTATCTCTGGAGTCCATACCTCTCTTAATACAAGAAAGGATTTTGCTTGCTTTGGAAACCGCAGCTTGGCATTGCATGCCATTATTAAGCTTATGATCTACCAAAACCCCCAGATCCTTCTCCACTATGGATTCCCCCAGTTGTACTCCTCCTAGTATGTACGATGCATGCATATTCTTAGATGTACGATGCATGCATATTCTTAGGTTTCAGCATAGCATAGTTATACTGTATATAGGATTGTTATATCTTACCATATAAAACATTAGCTTGTCATTAAACCATGTATATGTGTATTTTAATCACGTGATTTAAGCCCCATAATCTACTATATATATATATATATATATATATATATATATATAAGCTACATAAAAGGGGATATCTCTATCCATGTTATGAGACTGATGTGAAGCTTAGCTTGTCATTTATACCTTGGGCTCCATGGTTCCCAGTTGGAAAATGTATCTGGCCTCACAATACAAAAACCCACTGATCATTATCTGGGATTAAGGGGGATTATATCCAATACAGTGAATAAGACAGCTGTTTTGCAAAATGTTTTCCAATGGGTGATCCAAGATTACCATTAAGATGCTATATGTGTGATCATAAATACTTTACAAAAGGGCAGGTTTCGTTTTTCCTACATGGAAGGTTTTGCATTTGCGCATACATAGTAATACTACTCCCATTGTGTTGCAGCTAGCAAAATGCTTTGAAACCAACAATACCCTCTATATGACCAAAACATATTGAATAGTCAAGCGCTCAGCTGTTCAGTTTATGGGAGATGAAATGATCCAGTAAATAATGTCCAATACATGCTCCTTGTAACCCCTTTGCTGCCCAAATGGTGTTTTTTGGAAGGTACATTGATGATATAATCATCATCAAGAATGGCTCACCATCTGCCATTGAGGATTTCTTCCTATGTTGTAATAGTAACAACATAGGTTTTTCCTTTAACCATGTATGAGACCCAATTTCCCTGGTCTTCCTGAATTTAGAACTTAGCCATAACAATGGGATTTTTTTTCCAAAACATACTTCAAACCCACCTCTGGAAATTCCTACTTACGCTTTAACAGCTGCCACCACCCTAGGTAGATACATAATATCCCTAAGGGACAGTATTGTAGGTGAAAGAAAAATTGTTCTCTACACTTCGACTGTATGGCTTAGGGTTCTCTCTTTAAATATTTTTACATAAAGGATATAATGTGGAGCTTGTGGATAAAGCTCAGCAGGAAAACTCTCTTCTCCCTACTAAACCGAAAGGTTAAATTATTTTTATTATTAATTTTCCTTAGAAAAAACATTACATGACAGAACATAACATTCACAATTAACATATACATACAATTCTCTGTGCTCCCTAGAAGAAAAAGACCCCAAAAACCTAAGGATAAAAAAATACCCTCTAGCTCAGACATTAGATCTATTATCAATTTCCTCTACTAGTACCAACAGGTTGAGAATATTGTTCATCGACATTGGGGGATCTTGTTACAGGACCCCAAAATCGATTCTGCCATCCCTGTGGAACCAAGATTCATCTACAAGAGGGCCTCTAATATTAAAAAAATGATCACCCCTAGTAAGAAAACAGCTAACGAGCCTTCCACATACCCTCTGGCTACATTTTTTAAGTTAGAGAGTATGTGTAGAAAAATAAAATGCAAGATGTGTACCTTTGTAAACCACAGAGAGTGGAAAACATATTTAATTAGGTCTTTTTGTCACCTGTGCCACCCGTTTTGTGGTATACTGTATTGCATCCCCCTGTGGCCTCTTGTATGTGGGGCAAACCATTTGCACTGTATGTGCAAGGTTCAGCGAACACAGATGGTTAATTGAACAAGGGGACGTGGATCACAGTGTACCACACCACTTCACTTTGGAACATAGCAAATCCACCAAAGACCCTAGGGTGTGGGTGATTGAATCTATACCTGAGGGCCCATCATTTGCTGAAAGATTCCAAAGGTTGTGCAAACATGAAACCTTTTGGATTTTAACACTTAATAAGAAATAGATGTCCTCACCATCCCATGGGTGCAGAGACACTTGAGTAATCACCCTCCCCCCACAATTTACCTTTATACATTATGCCTTTCTCCACATGCATTTTATTATGCGTGTGGATGGCTTCCATATGTGCATGGCTGTGCATGCCGGCATGCACACATGGCCACACATGATGCTGACGTGGCAGTGTGGTTGCGCACGCATTCAATTACACACATGCATATAATTGATGTGGTATCTGGTTTCAAAAATGTTCTGCTCTTTTTAATTTATTTGCTTTGACAATTATTTTGGAGAAAATTAAATTTATTTTAATTCCCAAATAGCCATCATAATAATATACAATTAAGATATGGTTTTATTTGATTTATTTTGCCATGTTTTATTTTTTAGTATCATCTTATTTTATGAGTTACTAATTTGTGTGATCTTTTAATAAGAAACATGAGATATACACTACATTCATACACATTTTATATTTATTTAAGTAATTTATATTTTATATAACAAACATTATGAATTGAATGCTGCTTTATTTATGGTATATTATTAATTTATTGTGGTATGTACCATGCATGAATTAATCATGTATTTTATCATCATTATTTTAACAGTAATGAGGGAGTTTCTTTTCCTTTACTTAAATGATGTTTACTGTGCTGCGTACATTGATATCATGACTGCATTGCTACAGTCTTCTTATCATATAACAATATTTAACAAAATGTATCATTATCCTTGCTCGACATTCGCTGCTCCTTGTCACTCAAGCTGGCTTAGTCCCACTGCTCTGTGCAGCTCTCCCAATCTGTCCCCATACCGCTGTGTATATGTGTGTTTTCAATGCGTAGCAGTCCGCCCTTTGCCATAGTCGCTGACTGTACTTATTCAAGGTGCACGAGTGGTGGCAAAGACACTGCTGGTTTCCATCTATTCTGGCGTGTCTGGTCCTTCCTGTAGCAGATTGTCATCTGAGCAATCCAACCTCTGTTTTGTACCATCTACTGCACAGCTTCATCCCATGGGTTTTGAATATGTAACTGCTTTTTCTCTTTTGAATAAATAATTAATTACACTGATTCTGCACCCTGACCATTAGGTAACTTAAACTATAACTCCATATTTGGGTTCCCTATAAAATACTGTTTGGACCATTGTGGTCAAAATGATTACTCACTGTTACAGAGGGCTCCAGCCACTGAGTATTCAGTAATACAGTAATACAATGCCATTTGCCTTCTGTAACAGTGAGTAATCACTTGATTCTGGCCATACAAGGGAAGTCAGTTTGACTTGGCCAAACAGCACACATTACTGAATGCAGCATTGCTGCTGCATTGCACTACTGGATACAGAGTGGCCAGCATCTTCTATGACAATAAGTAGCCATTTGGATAATGCTTGCCCAAACTAAGATTTAATATGGAAACCAACCTGCTTTAAGATCTCTGCCATTTCTTATAAATTGCCAATTTCTAAAACATCTGCATTTACAAGTACCATGTGGAAAATGCTCACATGGGTCTTCTCCTGTGGATGTTAAATATTGGCTTAGAACCAACTTATTTCATTAGGAATATCACTTCCTAAAGGACATGAGGCATCATTTTGCTTTTTTCATGCACACTTCAAAAACCCCTACTGTGTCCTTGTATTAAAAAGTCGTAATTTTTTTGAGTTTCCTGGCTTCACATTTAAACTCCTCTTTATTTGTACAATAATATTTTTACCCTTAAGTATTGTCCAGTTGGTATATTTGAATCATTTTTTTTTAGGATGGAAAGTGCATGCAAGACACTATTGCCTGCATTTGTCTTCCTATAAAAGGGTGTACCTAATAAAAATATATTAGTAGGATCCTTGAACACCACCAAATCAAAAAACAAGATTTGTTGCTCATTGGAAGCCATGGTAAAGGTCAGCTTAAACGATAAGTTATCAAAATTGTCACAAATTCTTGTGATTGTTAAAAAGTGCTAGACCATAACAGAAAGATATTGTCGCTATACCTATGCAATGCAGTCAAAGGGCACAGGTAGGTTGATGCCCCCTCCTACCCCCTGGTACAGGTTGGCTTAGGGCAGGGCACACAATCTTCAAAACTAATTTCCTAGAAAATATCCTTCACAAACGTACTTATTTTCTTTTAGGGGCAGAAACTTAGCACCGGTTTTTAAGATCTCCTTCTCTGTTAAGGATATGTGTATACACTGGCCACTTTATTGGGTACACCTGTTCAATTGCTTGGTAACACAAATAGCTAATCAGCCAATCACATGGCAGCAACTCAATGCATTTAGGCATCTAGATGTGGTGAAGACGACTTGCTGAAGTTTAAACCGAGCCTCAGAATGGGGAAGAAAGGGGATTTAAGGGACTTTGAACATGGCATGGTTGTTGTTGCCAGATGGGCTGGTCTGAGTATTTCAAAAACTGCTGATCTACAGGGATTTTCACGCACAACCATCTCTAGAGTTTACAGAGAATTGTCCAAAAAAGAGAAAATATCCAGTGAGCGGCCGTTGTGTGGATGAAAATGCCACGTTGATGTCAGAGTAGAATGGTGTCAGGAACCATGAATCAGACAAAGACAGAAGTGCAGTAAAATCACACTTTTTAATAAATAGGTAAAATATTATAAACAGAGTAAATGTGGTCAAAACATAGCCAGGGTTTGGTAACCAGAACAGATAGCCAGAGCAAGCCAGTGATACAGGAGTCCAGAGATCAGCGAAGTCAAACATACGGAATCCAGGGTCAGGAGCCAGGAAGAGAGTCAGCCGAGCAGGGTCTTGAATCCAGGAACCAGAAGGGAACGTCAAACAGGCAAAGTCTTTCACAGGAACACACAGCAGAGATTTCTTCAGAGATCTTGACCAGGCAAAGGCATCTGAAATCTGATCCAGGCAGTTTATATAGCCAGGAGAGCTGGCTAACAAGCAGGATATGGACATCAGGTGAGACAGAGTGAAAGCTGAGTCTGGCAATTAACTCTCAGGTGAGCGGCTTACTCTGAGAAGAGAGGGCTAAACCCAGCCCTGACAGTACCCCCTCCTCGGGGGGCCACTAGGTTTGAGAGGAAAATGTTTATGGAAAGCATGGAGGAGGACAGGAGCATGTATGTCCAAGGATGAGACCCAAGAACGCTCCTCTGGACTGCATCCTTTCCAATGAACCAGGTACTGTATGCGCCCACGGAACCTACGGGAATCAATGATAGATTGTATTTCATACTCCTCTTGGTTCTCAACCTGAACAGGATGAGGATGTGGTCCCTGAGGGCTCAGTATGGCTGGTGCACATCGGACCTCACAAGCTTGCTTGCTGGTGAATCTAAGATATATTGCCTTCTTCCTACTTTGGTGGGACTATTTGCCGTGCCTCGGTGTGATTTTCCCTTTGGGGTTTCATCCTAATTTGATATACGGCACATGGCTATGTTACTGACCTTTATGCCATGAACCCTTTGAGTAGCATATTGCTACTCGGCCCCCTGATCCCAAACCTCCATCCCTGTGAGTCCAGTCTGTTATTCGTGCACGTTACTGTCAGCCTAATCAGCCTTCAACCCCTGTAATACGGATACTTTCCCAGCCACCGTTTCTACCTGGCTGCAGATTTCTCCTACTATTTTGCTGCTGATTTTGCACATGTCCCTGTATTTGGGAGTGGAAAAGGGGTTATTTGTAACCCCTCTTTGAAGATCGCACAGTATCCTGTAGTATATGAGGATGTGTTTTTTAATTATCTACCCACCCACCCATGAGGAAGATATCTGATCAAACATCATTGAAACGCGTTGGGCCATCTTCTGCCGCTGCCAGGCAGATCAGTGGTTTTTTTACAGTGTTTCTGCTATCCTTGTATGTGCATGTTGTGTCCTTTGTTCATCACATGGCAATTTCATTCCAATTTTGTTTATGTCCCCAATGTGAACCACCATAATGTTTGGATTTTTTTTTAAATATATCAATAAATGCTACTTTTTACACGTTATTTTCTTCTTGGTGAGTTGGTCTCCCCATTTAAAGTCCCAGAGGGGGTTTCTCTTGCACTTCTATACAAAAATGGATGCCAGTTCCTTGGAGGTAGGCAACTTCTTAAGTGGAATACAATGTGACATCTTTGAGAATCGGTCAACCACCATAAGGATGACTATGTTACTCTGAGAGTTAGGTAACTCCACAATAAAATCCATAGATAGGTGGGTCCAAGGCCACTCTCCATTGGGACCCACTGGAAGATGTTGTGATGTTTTGTTCTGAGCACACACAGAACAGGCTACTATGAAGGTGGCTACTTCAGTGAGGAGACTAGGCCACCAGAACTATTGGGAAATAGTCCAAATGAGTTGATTCTTCCCTGGGTAGCCAGCAGCCTTGGGAGAATGGTAAGTCTGGAGCACAGCAGTACGGAGACTCTCAGGGACCCCTATAATCGATACAAGGTCTCAGTTCGCCACTCTTCTTTTTCAAAAAGAAGAAGCCAGCACCAGCAGGAGACAAGGATTTGGAGATGATCCCTCGAGAATGTGCGTCTGCAACATACTCCTCCATGGCTTTATCCCCTCAGACAGACAAAGGGTAAACCTGGGCATGAGGGGGTATGGCACCAGGTTGAAGGTCAATAGCGCAATCATACAACCGGTGTGGAGGCAAACTACCGGCTTGACCTTTATCAAAGACCTTGCTAAATTTGCAGTATTCCTTTGGCAGTGAGGAGAGTGAAGAGGTACACAAGACCTTAGCCACTTTCTGAAAACATGTCTTACTGCATTGTGGCATCCAGGAAAGAACCACAGCTTGAAGCCAATCAAAAGAGGGGCTGTGCCTCTGTAACCAATAACCACCGGAAAATGAGGAGAGGAAATTACTTGGAATTGGATTATCTCATGGTGAAGAGCCCCTACGGCCATGGCTAATGGAGCAATCTCATGAGTCACCTGGCCATTCTTTAGAGGTCTCCCATCAATAGCCTCGATGGCCAGTGGAGTGGCCCAAAGCTGCAGTGGAATCGAGTGCTTAGACACAAAGGCACTATCTATGAACAGGCCTGCAGCCCCAAGTCGATTAGAGCCTGTATCTCAATGGACGACTCAGACCAAGAAAGGGTAATCGGAACCAGGGGCTTATCCTTACAGATAATGGGAAGGTAACAATGCCACCTATAGTCTGCAAGCATCCCCCCGGATGGGTAGGACAAAGGCACTATCTATGAACAGGCCTGCAGCCCAAGAGTCGATTAGAGCCTGTATCGAGATGGACGACTCAGACCAAGAAAGGGTGACCAGAACCAGGGGCTTATCCTTACGGATGACAGGAATGTAACAATGCCACCTATAGTCTGTCCCCTACAGGACCTCAGGTGCAAGCGTCCTCCCGGACAGGTAGGACAAGACTTCAAAAAGTGACCTGCCTGGCCACAATAAAGGCACAATCTCTCCCTCCTCCTAAAGGCTCTCTCATCTGCAGAGAGACATGTGAAGCCCAACTGCATGGGTTCTACTTCACTGACAGGCTTGGAACCAGGAGGTATGGGAGGTGAGGGATGCACGGGTGGGACTACAAAGCTCGGAGCCCAACATACAGGAGGCTTCCACAAGCGCTTCTTAAAGGAAGGTCTCTCTCTGATTATGGAGTCAATGAGAATGGCAAACGTGATCAACCTCTCCAGCTCAGTGGGTATGTCTCGGGCTGCTATTTCATCTTTGATGTTATCCAAGAGACCATGAGAAAAAGCAGCCATGAGAGCCTCATTGTTCCAAGCAACCTTTGCTGCCAGAGTATGGAATTCAATGGCATAATTGGCAACTGTTCTAGTACTCTGCTTGATGGACATGAGGCTTTTGGTAGCAGTAGTGGAGCGTGTGGGAACGTCAAATACCCTTTTAAAGGAGGCCACAAACTCTGGGTAACTCTGGACAATGGGTTTTTGCGTCTCCCATAGAGGGTTTTCCCAGGCCAAGGCTTTGTCAGAAAGCAAAGAAATCATGAAGCCTACTTTGCTTCTGTCCGTGAGGAACACCTGGGGTAGCATCTCAAAGTATCCCTACCTGGTTGAGAAACCCTCTTCAATGAACTGGATCACCCCCAAATCACTAGGGAAGTGGAGCAGAACCAGACATATCCCTTGTAGAGGTAATATTTTAGGTGGGTGCCTGCACAGAGACTGGAGCATCAGCGGAAATGGCCTGCAAAACAGTTTGTGCCGGAACAGCCACCATGGGAGGAACCAGGTGAGTAGTGTGATGAAGGAGAGCCTGTAACGCTATGGCAAACTGATCCATGCATTGATCCTGCTCATCCAATCTGGAAAAAATATTACCAGCAAGTGGATTGACTGCATCTTTTGAATTCATGGCCTTCGCCTACTGTCAGGAACCACGAATCAGACAAAGACAGAAGTGCAGTAAGATAACACTTTTTTGATAAAAAAAGGTAAAATGTTATAAACAGAGTAAACATGGTCAAAACATAGCCAGGGTTCAGTAATCGGAAAGGATAGTCAGAGCAACCCAGTAAAACAGGAGTCCAGAGATCAGCAAAGTCAAACAAACGGAATGCAGGGTCAGGAGCCAGGACGAGAGTCAGCCGAGCAGGGTCTTGAATCCAGGAACCAGAAGGGAACGTCAAACAGGTAAAGTCTTTCACAGGAATACACAGCAGAGATTTCTCCAGAGATGTTGACTAGGCAAAGGCGTCTGAGATCTGATCCAGGCAGTTTATATAGCTAGGAGAGCTGGCTAACGAGCAGGATATGGACAGCAGGAGTGACAGAGTGAAAGCTGAGTCTGGCAATTAACCCTCAGCTGAGCAGCTTGCTCTGAGAAGCGAGGGCTGAATCCAGCCCTGACAAATGGGCAGATTGGTTTGAGATGATAGAAAGGCAACAGTAACTCAAATAACCACCTGTTACAACTAAGAAATGTAAAATACCATCTTTGAATGCACAACTCATCAAAAATTGAAGCAAAATGGGCTACAGCAGCAGAAGACCACACCGGGTGCCATTCCTGTCAACTAAGAGCAGGAAACTGACGCTACAATTCTCACAGGCTCACCAAAATTTGACAATAGAATATTGGAAAAATGTTGCCTGGTCTGATGAGTCTCAATTTCAGCTGCAACATTCAGATGGTAGGGTCAGAATTTGGTGTAAACAACATGAATGCATGGATCCATCCTGCCTTGTATCAACGGTTCAGGCTGGTGGTGGTGGGGTAATGGTGTGGAAGATATTTTCATGGCACACTTTGGGCCCCTTAGTACCAATTGAGCATTGTTTAAAAGCCACGGCCTACCTGAGTATTGTTGCTGACCATGTCCATCCCTTTATGACTACAGTGTGCCCATCTTCTGATGGCTACTTCCAGCAGGATAATGCACCATGTCACAAAGCTCAAATCATCTCAAACTGGTTTATAAACTTGACAATGAGTTCACAGTGCTCCAATGGCCTACACAGTCGCCAGATCTCAATCCAATAAGGCACCTTTGGGATGTGGTGGAATGGGAGATTTATATCATGGATGTGCAGGCGACAAGTACACAGCATCTGCGTGATGCTATTATGTCATTATGGACCAAAATCTCTAAGGAATGTTTCCAACACCTTGTTGAATCGGTGCCACAAAGAATTAGGGCAGTTCTGAAGGCAAAAGGGGGTCCAACCCAGTACTAGCAAGGTGTACCTAATACAGTGACCAGTGAGTGTATATAGGGAAAGATTAGTGCTATGAAAATCAATGCTATGCCAGCCAAATTGGCTGGTCTTTTTATGGGGGTGGGGGCGTAGTCTAGTGTTTATGACTCCTTAAGTGTTAGATGCATTTTCTTACCTAAGAAACCCAGTGATATGAAGAACATTTTTGGTATAGCTTCTGTGTTTATTGATTGTGATTGTGTATCTATGCTCAAAGACTAGTCTTATGTGTTAACTGTTGGTCTCAGTGTTTGTTATTTTTGCTGTTTGAAAATTGTGTTCACGCATACCATTCTCACTACCATGAAGCTGTGTGTGGTTGTTCATCTTGCTACCTTGTGACTCCCTAGAAGTGAAATAAAAAAAGATGTATTAGAAGAGGCATTTAATGTAAATACATTTTCATCCTTTTTTGCTCTCTATAGGTCCTATAGGTCCTATTCATTTGGTAAGCCAGTTGATCCCATGATAGTTTTTTTCTCCAATTATGTGGCGAAGAGGAACGAAATACAAAAAAGTTTGATTTTTATATAACTATTCTTAGGAGAAAAAAGAGGTCATACAACTAGGACAGAGTTTCTACCACTCAGAACTCATTTTGAAGATTGTACACAATGGTTAAAACAAGGTGTGTCTCCATTATAGTGTTCACTTAAAGTGTTACCAAACAGTAAAATCAGTCTGTATATGCAGTAAAACATGCTTGTTTTACTCACTGTGGAACCTAAGAGGTTAATCCTCTGCATTGTGTAAAAAGGCTGTTTGATCCTGTCTCCTCTGATCCTCTCCTCCTTCCACTGTCCCCAATATATTTCCTGATAATATAGGGCCAGGGGACGAGCTGCACATGCTCAGTTTGGTGTGTATTGCTAGAGAGTATTTTTTTTTTCTTGGGAGGGTGCATGTGAACAGCACAGGGCCAATCAGCACTGTCCAGACAGAGGGCCATGGATGCTACAGCCTCATAGTACAGTCAGAGTAGAATGAAAACTACTCCTACAAGCTTTAACCACTTCTCCCCCGGAGCCCTTTTTTACATTTGTTGTTTACAAGTTAAAATCAGTTTTTCTTGCTAGAAAATTACTCAGAACCCCCAAACATTGTATATTGTTTTTGTCAAACACCCTAGAGAATAAAATGGTGATTGTTGCAATACTTTGTCACTCTGTATTTGCGCAGAGGTCTTTGAAACACAATTTTTTTGGGAAAAAAAATCACTTTTTTGAGTTAAAAAGTAAGACAACAGTAAAGTTAGCCCAATTTTCTTGTATATTGTGAAAGAGGATGTTACTTCAAGTAAATAGATACCAAACATGTTATGGTTGAAAATTGCGCACACTCATGGAATGTCAACAAACTCGGGTACTTAAAAATCTCCATAGGCAACACTTTAAAAATTTATAAGGGTTACCAGTGCTAGAATTATTGCTCACACTCTGGCGATCATGGCGATACCTCACATGAGTGGTTTGAACACCATTTTCATATGCGGGCGTGACTTACATATGCTTTCTCTGCTACGCGAGCTCGCGGGGATGGCTGCGCTATAAAATTATTATATTTTTTAAATTTATTTTATATTTTTAGCAATGTTCCTTTAAAAAAAAATTCTGATCACTTTTATTGCTATTACAAGGAAAGTAAGCCGGAAGTGACGTCGCTTTCAGAATTATACGACGCAGACCCGATCGGAGCCGATTCTGGCTTCCTTCAGGTCTCCTCTTAGCCGGCGGACGTACCGGATCGGAGCTCTGTTCTCCCGGTGGGACAGGAGGCCGGAGAAGAGCGGTGGAAGGTGGTGGGAGGGGGGGATGTCCCCTCCCGTGGCCTGAGATAATGGCCGAGCGACTCCAAGGCCGGATCTGCCATTATCCCCGGATAGCCGATTGCCTGCTCTAAAAACTGGTACCGTGGTATAGCCTGTAGCTGCAAGCTATACCGCGATACATGTTCTGTGCAGTGTTGGGGGAAAACAGATGTAGTTAATGCAGGGTCCTGGGATTAGTAACACTTTAAGGATTGATTAGATTTTTCTCTACATGATTATCAGATGCTAAAGATCCTGATGGAATTGGAATAAGAAAGCAGCAGTGTGGATGATGACGACACACAGCAGAAAACATGCATTCCCAGTGAAATAGAGGTCACCTTACTAGATCATATAGTAATAAATCAAATACATTTCCCATCTCCCTTGCAAAATAACAGATGTGTTGAACTTTTTGTATGTAAAGTAGAAAAAGATATCAAAGAGCTCAAAAGCACTTGGTGTCCGAGTAATTTAAATTATGCTCAAAAAAGAACTGATCTTAGTAAAAACAACAAAATTGAAATAAAGCCATCAGACAAGGGGAAGGGGTTTATTAATATCATGGATCGTGAGCCCCAGTTACAGAGGTGCAATAAAATTCTAAAAAAACAGGGAATGGTATAAATCTATATCTGCTGAGACTTTGAACTCATATCAGAGAGAGCTATTTCTTATTTTAGATTAGGAAGTTTAAGACTAATCTCAAAATTTGCCACAGAATTTAAAATAATCAAGTAATCTGTAACTTCAATGTTCTGCGCTCTCCCAAAAACGTATAAGGTACAAATAACCCACCAGGGAGATCCATTATCTCGGAAGTGGGCAGTCTTACACAGAATATAAGTAAGCTTGTTGATGATCATTTGCAGCCCTATGTAGGATATTTGCTTTCTTACTTGAAGGACACAATCTATTTGTTAACTATTTTGGATGGGATTAATGTATCACCTGAGTTATTTTTACCGTTGTAAGTTCCATAGATGTGGAAACTTTATATTCAAGCATACCACATGAAAAAGGCTTACAGGTAGTTACATCTTTTTTAGATCAGGTGAGGCCAAAATGGTGCTCTTGTCATAATGTTGCTTGAATTTATCTTGACACAAGGGGTGGGGATGGGAACCACTTGTGCCCTGTCCTCCACAAGTCTGTACATAGGGAGTAGAAGCATTACGCTTTCTCTAGTACAAAGGCGTCCACTTATATGTGCCGTGTGGTTTCATGGCACAGGTATGTTGACAATATTGTCTTGTGGTATGGCACTTTGGAACAATTCCAAGAATGTTTGAATTTTAAACTCTAATCCAGTGGTTCTCAACTTCGGTCCTCGGGACCCACCAACAGGCCAGATTTTAAGTATTACCTTGGGGAGATGCAGACTAGAACACTGCAATCACCGAGCAGCAAATGATATCACCTGTAATGTATTTCAGTTATTCTGCAAACCTGGCCTGTTGGGGGGTCCCGAGGAGTGGAGTTGAGAACCACTGCTCTAATCCTTTTAATCTGATCTTTACCATGTCTCATATTAATCTTGTTTATGGATTTAGTGGTGTTCAAGGATGCTAATAATTTGATAGGTACATCCTTATACAGGAAGCTAAATGCAGGCAATACTGTCTTGCATGCACATAGTTTCATTCCTAAAATTTGATTTAAAACAAATCATCTGGACAATACTTAAAATGTAATTGTACAAATAGTGAGGACTTTAAATGTGCAGCCAAAGAAATCCAAAAATGACTTTTGAAATGAGGCTACAATAAGGGAATTTTAAAATATGCGTGTAAAAAAATCCCAGGGATCTTTTGCTACAGCAAGACAATTATCCATCGAGGATAGAAAAAAAAAAAAAACACATTATTACACACTACAGTACACAGGTCAGGATTATAGGCCAAAACATTTTGGTAATTGCAACATGATGAGAGTAGTATATCTACTTACGTGCAAATGCAAAACCTTCTATGTAGGGAAAACTAAACATGTCCTCTGGCAACATATCTATGATCACACGTATTACATCATAAATGGGAATCTTGGATCACCCTTTGGAAGACATTTTGAAACACATGACTACCAAACAGATGGCTTATTTTTGACTGTATTGTATGGTTGCCATATGTCCCTGGTCTGTCCCCGGCATGGTCAAGGTGCCTAATATATAGAAATTTTGGAACAGTGAGGCTCCCCATTTTAGTGCTGTTGTCTACCCTAACAAAAAAAAAACCTGCAAGGGAAAGGCATAATGAGCTAGTATGCACCGCATACTAGCTCATTACTAGCTCATTATGAAATACCTCAGAATGAAGCTCCTGCATGGCTGCCCGGTGCCCGCAGAGGGAGCGGACATCTTCCCCTTGGGTATTCTTCCGGGTTCGCGGCTCCGGCGCTGTGAGTGTCCAGAGCCACGAGACGTCACTCCCGTGCATGCACGTGGGAGCCTATCATTCCGACAAGGTCCGGCACTATGCGCCAGGCCTTCGCCGGGACATTACTGCGCATGCGCCGTGACGTCAGCGGCTGCATGCAAGTGGAATATCTCCTAAACCATACAGGTTTAGGAGATATTCATTTTACCTACAGGTAAGCCTTATTATAGGATATTCATCAAACTTAAGCAAAAAAAAAGGTGCATCTTTCTTTAATTGTTGCTGACCCCTGAACTCTGCATTTCATTACTACAAACCCCTGAACTCAGTTACTAATTGCTGACCCCTTCTCTCTGTGTTTTTTTTTTTTTTTTAACATAAAGTTTATTTTAGTTTCCAAACCAAGAAAACAGCAGTGGTGCAATCATTTCAGATTGGTGAGGATTACAGCAAGCATAATATAAACCAACATCCCAAAGTGCTCTCTGTGTTACTACTGACCCCTGAACTCTGTGTTACTGCTGACCCCTGCTTTCTGTGTGTAGCGATGTTCCCCCTTGGGGGTGGCTGGTAGTTGTGGCCCACCTGCCTGCTGCCCTCAATCACATGATTTCCACACACCCGGATACACTGAACAGGCCTGTACTTTGTTTTTGTTGTTTTAGTTGAATATGTATTTTATTAATATTTTTCATTGATAAAACAGTTAAAGGTTACACAAAAGCAAGTGTGTAGAGGGGAAGCATCAGCATAGGCATGTTTCAGTATACTTTATAATGCAGTAATGAGAACATTGAAAGCGATTATAAGGAAACATCCTAATTACAGTTGAGTGCAGAGGTTATTGCTTCCTGCCTAACATTGCGCAGGAGATGTAGTTAACACATTGATTGCTAATAATAATATGAGTGGGGGAGAAGAGGGGTAAAACAAAGGATAAAGTAGGAAAGAAATAAGGAGAGTAGGGATGGGGATAGATGGTAGAAGCACTGAACTCAGGACCACGATTCTATGGAAAAAGTTACTCAACCTCTCCCAGGTAAGTATACCTGTGGAGAAGGACATGTGTTGCTGGCGATGGTATGTATTCATGGGGGCTCAGTCCTTGAACCTGAGATAATGAGCATGGCGTCATTAATTTGGTCAATCCATTGTTGTAGAGGGGGGATCACTGAGGTCGGGCAGCCGACAGGAAAAATCTAAGAAGATTAGATTTATGATGCCTGACTGATCCTGGTAGTATAGATAGCAGAGCTATGTGAGGGGTTGGGGCCAGGGAGTCGTCATACATCTCGTTATAGATCGTAAAGATTGTTTTCCAATTGGATTGGATTGGATTCTGCGGCATTCCCACCATACTGTATGTGCAAGTACCTTCCTCTCTCTCTCTGAGACAGTGCCAGCAAGTGTCCGGGTCTCCAGGTAAATTTTATTGATGTAAACCGGGTCTCTGTACCAACGGTATGGCAGTTTGTAGTTTTTTTCCTGGGTAAAGGTTGAGATTTAGAAAAAGGAACAATGTTTACACCAATCTTCAAAGGCAGTTAAGGTTCTGTGGATCTGACAGCGGTGTAGAGTGGTACAATATTTTGTCAATGACAATTTAGTCAGCCAATCCAGTGAGGGGTCTCGGTGACCCTATTGAGGTAGAAAGTCACCCGTCCCTGAGTGAATAAACGAAAGTGCAGTGGGCCAGGAAGATCTGTCATATGAGTGGAATCTTGACGGCGTCATGCTGTCTGCGAGTGTGGGGTTGTCAAAAAGTGATGTGAATGGGCTGGGGTCAGTGGATAAGGCGTATGCAATCCGTCATCGGTACCACAAGGTCAAGGCTGCCAGGGTCAGAGGGGGCATTGTGGTCATGGAGCGGAATTTAGCATCGTAAACCCAAAGTAATGCTCGTAGGTCTAATGGCGACATTTCTTGTTCGATTTGTGTAGACAGTTTAGTAAGGGGTCGGGGGAACCACTCTAAAATTCTGGATGGAAGCGCAGAGGCGTGGTAGATCTCAAAATCTGGTAGGCCATCGTTTTGATGGCTCAAAAGAAGGCAGCTGGTAGAATGATGGGGAGGGCTTGAAAGAGATAAAGCAGTTTAGGTAGAATATCCATTTTGAGGACATTCATCCTCCCAAACCATGGGATTTTGAATTGATGCAGGATTCCAGAGAGCTTCTAATTTTGGTCGATAACGGGCTAAAATTTAGTGGATAGATCTCATGTAGGTTATGAGGAATTTCAGTACCGAAGTACCTGATGGATCGGGACTGCCGATGGAATGGGAAATTAGTCTGAAGCATAGATTGAATCTGGGCTGGTAAGGAAATGTTTAAAACTTCTGTTTTGTTAATATTTAATTTAAAGTTACTATGTAGTCCGAATCGATCAAGCTCTTGGAGGAAGGATGGGGTTGTGTGATGTATAAGAGTAAGTCATCTGCATATAGTCACCTACCTTTTGTTTCACCAGCCCCCCCCTCTTAGATTGTAAGCTCACAGGAGCAGAGCCCTCTAACCCTCTTGTTTTAAACTGTACTGTTGCTGTAATGTCTCTTTATCTTGTAAAGCGCTGCGCAAACTGTTGGCGCTATATAAATCCTGTATAATAATAATAATAATAATATAGGGACAATTTAGAATGGGTTGAGGGGGTGTGAATTCTGTGGATGGAGTCATTGTTATGGATCGCTTGTGCTAAGTGTTCAATTGTTATAGTGAATTGCAAAGGGGATAGAGGGCACCCCTGTCTAGTTCAATTATTAATCTCAAACGTATCTGATTATATTCCATTGGCTAGTACGGAGGCAGACAGTCCGGAATACAGGGACATGATTTTGGTCAAGAGTTTTGGTCCCATAACTATCTGCTGTAATGATTCTTGGAGAAAGGGCCAACTGACCCTGTCGAAGGCCTTCTCTGTGCCACAAGCCAGCAGACAGGTAGGGATGTGTTTCTGTTGTGCATAGGAAATTAAATGGAGTGTTTTGGTCGTGTTGTCCCTGGCTTCCCGGCCAGGGATAAAACCAACCTGATCACAATAAATCAGGTTCGGCAGGATGGAAGCTAGTCGGGTAGCTATCATTTTAGAAAATAGTTTAAGGTCCACATTGAGAAGCAAAATGGGTATAAAGTTATCACCTATAGAATCTTGTGGTATATCCGCCAGGGCTCTTACCATTGTTAAGGCCTTTTATCATGGTTAAAAAGTCAGAAATGGTCAGTGTTCTTTCAGTTTTGTTGTTTTATTTAGGGGTTAAACTTGGATGGGGATAGGGGTGACTGTGGGATGCCCAAGAATCAATCATGGGACCTTCTATATACACTGCCATATATACACTACTTCTTCCTCCAGCACATACACTTGCTGACCGTTACTCTTTTCCTTCCTCTCTCCTGCACACTACTTGCTGCTACAGGCCTGAAAGGCAATTTATCAGACCTCCATAACACTTCCTCTTCCACCACAGCTAGCATATGGTGAGGCCTGCTTTTACTGTTAGCATAGCCTCCGCACCACCCATTGTGGGTAAGGGTCACAGACTCCCATTTGTGAAGCCATGGACCCTCATTTGTGTAACTAAGTACTTTGGTGCTAGCTGGGCACTGGATGAACTCCCAGCCCATTCATCTTCCAGGCCCCTCCGGCCTGCCTTACTGGCCCTCCTTACCCCTCTTGGCTTCTCTGACCTCTACAGACTGTCCACTGTCTTCTCCCCAGCCTGCTCCAGCCTTCTCATCCAACTCCCTGGGGCTGCCACTCACCGACACCGGTGGAGCCTTTAAAGAGTCCTCTATGTAGCCTCTCTGCTGTTCTCCTGCTCCCTTTTGCCATTCCAGGAACCAACTCCTCTTCCTGGATGCACCCAAGCCACAAAGCCTCAAGGTCACCCCCCCAGGTGAGGCCAGGTGAGGCCTCCGCAGCGCCTCTGCTACATCTCCCTCTTCCACCCGACACTCTCCTCCCCCCTGCTGGCAGATCACTGTATTTAAGGAGGCCTGTCCCCTGCCAATCCAGACCGTGGATTGGTCAGGGCTCCTTGTCATACATCAGAAAGTAACACCTCCTCATCCATCCCCTTTTCCAGAGCTTTCCAGTTCAAAAAGGGGGGAGTATCCAAGGGGTATTCCTTCCTGCAATCTCCAGCCCTCCCTGAGCCACTCCCCAGCCCAGATCAAAACAATCAGGTCTGTACTTACTGTCAGGCCTGACTATATTTTACTTCTAACAAAATTCACTACAAAAGCACACCTATCACTATGGGGGTGCTACATGTGTTATCTATTACTGACCCCTAAACTCTGCATTACTTGCTACAGACCCCTTAAATTCAGTATTACTTACTACTGATCCCTGTGCTCTGCGTTACTTTCTACTGACTGCTGAACTTCTTGTTACTTACTACTGACCCCTGAATTCTGCATTGCTTACTACTGATCCCTGGGCTCTGCATTACATACTACCAACTGCTATGGTCTGCGTTACTTTTTCCTGACCCCTTAACTCTGCATACCTTACTCCTGGCCCCTGAACTATGGTACTTACTCCTAACAGCAAGTGGAAAGGTGCAATAACTAAGCCCAGTGCTCACTTGGGGTAGTGAACATGATAAAGTCCATATGTAGTCCAATAATTATATAAGATGATAATATCCTGCACAAAGGGCTGCACTCCTGGTAGGAAGAAGCAATTTCAGCCACTGGAGAGAGAAGAGACAAGGAAGAAGGCGCCTCTAAGTGCAGACTTAAAAACTCATTTATTAAGACAGCCAATTGGCAACTCACGTGTTGAATAATAAAATCAGACACATCAGAAACAGGGACAGCTGTCCTGCCAGTAGATAAGGGTGACTGTGGGTCCATTCTGCAATGTGGGGTTCGGTATGGCTGCCATCTCGCAGGTGGAGAAGGCGTCCTGTAGCCGGACGCCAGAACGAGGCTCGGAGCGCAGACTCCCGGAGTTGGAGACGGAAGACCTCACCAAGATGCGACGTGTTTTAGAACGTCCGTCCTGCAGTGTCATGGCAGTCACGCTCTTTTGTCTGTCTACTGACCGCTGAACTTCTTGTTACCTACTTCTTGTTACTTACTACTGACCCGCGAACTCTGCATTCTTACTACTGACCCCTGTACTCTTAGTTATTTACTACTGACCCCTGTAGTCTGTGTTACTTCCCACCAGTCCCCATGTGCTGCCTTACTTACTGGGGCTTATTTTACTCTCACACTACAAGCCATACACCGTGAAATAACACCCACTTTATTGGCCATGCCTTCAGCTATTTTTTTCTTCTGGAGACCTTTAAGATCTCCCCCTAACTATACATGGATATCTTTGTGCTTCTTAATTGAAATCTGATTATTTTGTTTTTACACCTTGAATGGCACGAATGGCTGCCTTTTGTTCTAAGAGTCTGTGAACAATTGTTTTGAGGGTGTGCTAAAAACGGGGGTGTAATTTGGTAGGAGTAACTACAAATGGGGGTGTGGTTTGTGGTTGTAATTTAAAAGTGGGTATGGTCAATTAGGTGTCCCCAGATTTAATTTTGAAAATCTGCTAATCTTAGTGTATTGGAAAGAATCCACCCTAATCCTGGACATAGAGAATTTGATCAGCAGGTATCCCAGAATGAGGCTAACTGGGACCATAAAGCCTGCAGATAAAAATACCAAATTGCGTTTCAAGTCATTCTTAAAACTTCAATAGAAATATTCCCTCTTATATAGCCTATGTACAATAGTTTATGGGGCATGTCTGCCTTGTGGGTCGGTTCAGATGATGTCTACCGAGGTGTGCATATGATGTGACATGCGCTGCACAGCAGAGCATAGTTTCATCGAACAGGAAGTGGAGAGCCCCTGCTGCTCAGTACTGATGTAGATGATTGTAGGGTTTGTGGTGATTACTGGATAGGGACTGCACACTGTGGTGTGAATGGAGTGATTTATTGCTAGTATTCCATCATGTGGATGCTACTGTAGAAAACAAGATACATCTAGTAGGTATATTTCACCTCTATACTATTCCCATACTATCACCTAGTTAGGTGATTTGTCTCTTCCTGGTGTGCTTATTTCCTACCCATTGAACAAACAAAAAATCTGGCGCTAGGGGCTTGGTCTGGGATAAACATGCGGTGTCCTGTGAGTCCAAAGAGCAGCTATGTGGAGTGTCCACACCAGGAGCGGCGTGGAATAGGAAACAACAGCAACAAAAAGCCACAAAACCACTGAATGGAAACTCCTGTGGGTGGGGAGCAGTGGGCCATTGGATGATCACAGAACAAACTCTGGAGGAGTCAGTACATTGAAGCAAAACATAAGTTTATTGAAACATAGATAAAAATTGTAATGCCAACAAGCTGTGAGATCCTCCCAAAAATGGAATGTTGGATGACCAAAAAACCACTAAACAGTACCTTTACTCCCAGGGACCTGCAATGGAAGGCAATGCTGCGATGGTATGGGGTGCTCCTGTATAAGTCGCTCAAATACCATCATGAAGAGGGGAGGGATCGATCAACGGCCAGATGGATGGAAACTCCTGCCGGGCTAATAAGCCGATAGCAAGTGTTGAGACAGCCATGATGGAACAGGGAGCAGATCCATCGCTGGGTAAGCCTCTAGCCTCTCCAGATCATGAAGAAGGGCCACGCCCCGATACGCGTAGTCATGACTACAGCCTCCATCTTGGCTTCCTCCCTGTGCTTTGCAGTCCAAATCCACTTCTCCCTACATCAAGCCTCGCTTTGGATTTCAGCTTCCCGAGTGGATGACGTCACACCTGGGTGGTTTTTCACCTGCTTATCCATGCTAGAGGCTTACCAGCGGCTGTCTCCCACTTACCATCAGCTTTTTATCTATGTTTAAATAAATGTATGTTTTGCTTCAATGTACTAACTCCTCCAGAGTTTGTTCTGTTATCATCCAATGACCCACTGCTCCCTACCCACAGGAGTTTCCATTCAGCGCTTTTGATTGTGTTTTTTTTTGTTGCTTTTATTTCCTACCCATAGTTGTGTGTTTTCCTGAACTTCATGTGGTGGCATGTAGATCTTATCCAGGTGGTAGCTATGCCGATGTGGACCCTCTAACTACACTATAAAGGATACCTGAGAGAAATGGTAGGCGTATCTTCATGGCAGAGCAGGACACTATGGAGTAGATCAGACCTGGGAGTTTGATCCGTGAAGTTGGAATCATGCTGGAGGACTTTGCCAGAGGATGGTCCCTCATAAGAGCAGGTGCTGCAGAATTCCCTAGAGGGTGGGATGCTGGTATTCACCAGAGTTTCTGCTGGTGTAGATAAGCTTAGCTGCTTTCTGACCCCGTGTTCACCCTATGCAAGACTAAAGAGTCAAGACTAAGGAATCAGAAAGAACAGGAGACTGCACTGCAAGGATTATCTGCTCATTTAGTTTACGGGAGAGGTGAAGTAATTTACAGTGATTGTAAAAGCAGAAGGTTTTTTATCTTAATGCATTTTATGCATTAAGATAAAAAGCCTTCTGTGTGCAGGAGCCCCCCTCAGCCCCCCTAACACTTTCCTGAGGTCCCTCTCTGTCCAGCGATATCCAAGAGTGTCTCAGCCATCCGAGATTCTCTCTACTGATTGGCTGAGACACAGCAGCGACACCATTTGCTGCCACTGCTTTCAATCAAAGTCAGCTAGCCAATCAGGGGAGAGAGAAGGCGGGGCCGGGGTGGGGCTCTGTGTCTGAATGGACGCAGGGAGCTGTGACTCAGCTCGGGTGCCCATACAGCAAGCTGCTTGTTGTGTGGACAGTGAACAGGAGGGAGGGGCCAGGAGCAGCAATGAGGGACCCAAGAAGAGGAGGATCCAGGCTGCTCTGTGCAAATCCACTGCAACAGAGCAGGTAAGTATAACATGTTTGTTATTTTTACAGGAAAAAAACAAGACTTTACAATCACTTTAATTTACCTCATCCTCCACTTCCATGGTAGATGATGCTCCACAGTGGACTGTCCCTTGGTGTCATCACATTCATTGCAGGGCTATGGACCCTGTATTGCTCCTGATGACATCAGGACCATAGTCTGTTGGGTATATATGGGGGGAAAACACTGCAGGGACTGGTCTATATTTTTGTACATACTGTATTTTTAATGTATACTTGATTTTTAAACATTTAGTTTAGCTTAAATACAGCAACAGCACCCCAATCAGATTAATTGCAGCTTGAAAAGAAGGCTTTTGTTGGTTGCTATGGCTTAAATGCTTGCTTTTTCATCCACTGAATTAATTGGTGGAAGTAGGGGCCATGACAGATCTAAAAGCTATAGGAAATTTAAATTTTTCTTTCAATAATTTTATTGAAATATTTTTCAGAGGTAACAAAGTTACAATATATTCAACTGAAAGTACATTATACACCAGAGGAGGTTCAGTTAAAAAAAGAAAGACCGAGGAAAGTATAAAAATAATAATAAGTAGGAGTTTGCAGTCAGATTGGAATGTTATCAGGATTCGTTCCAAACATGAGCAGTGATCCAAGTTTTTTATTAGAATGGTTTCATGGATGCATGGATTAATGAAGTTGGTGTGGCAGTCTCACGGCCTGGTTACCCCAAATGGGAGCAATACTGTTCCCCGCACCGAGAGACTGACCATCCAAGTTTGACCAATACCATTTACTTTATTGACTATGTCACACTGTTGTATGATTTTTGTACCAGTTGAGCCAAGGATGCCAGTGGGTTTAGGATAAGTCGAGGTTACCAGCCGAGGAGGCGTGCATAATTTCATATGTCCCATGTAGCTGAATTGCATGAATAACCTCCACAATACCAGGGATTTTTTCTTGCTTCCAATATCTAACAATGGCCATTCTAGCTGCTAGCAGTATTTGGGAGATCGTGTTTCTAAAAGTGGGGCGTAGGTCCAGTAGTTCCAGAGATAATATTGTCATTGCTTGCGTCAGTTCTTTGTCGGCACCTGTGATGTCTTTTATGATTTTGCCTATTTGAGTCCAAAGTGGAAGTACTTTTGGGTAAGACCATAGTATATGTATTAATGTGCCTGACCTACCACACCCTCTCCAGCAGGATGGTGTGTAGTTAGCGGAGATTTTTGCTAGCCTATGCGGTGTCAGGTACCAACGTTAGAGTATTTTCTGATATGATTCCTGAAGATTAACACATTTAGTGGAGGCATAAGTTATGCTTGGGTTTTTTTTTTCCCAATGCTCTGTATAGTATATTCCTTGCCTATCTCCTGTTCCCAGGCTAGCATTGAAGAGGACTTTTGGCATCTATCCTTTTCCTGTAGGGATAGGTATATGGACGAGATTTTCCCTTTGGAGTTGGAGGGCTGTTGGAAGTGGGTAGCGAGCTTCTTAGGCAAATGGCGTTGTAAGTGGGGGTTTGAGTGCAGCAGATGAGCTATTTGGGCATTTCTAACCTGCTCTGTGGTTGGGAGTTGGAATTCCCGCTTCAGCTAATCGAATGTTTTTAGTGTATTGTTTGTAATCTCATCCAAATTATATATATTTTGTTGTGTCCAATTTTTAAGGTCAAGATCTGGTATTAGGTGGGGTAGGGCTGTTATGGGGAGATGTAGGACGGTCAATTCGCTGCTCCAGTTTTCATATTTATGAAGATGGGTCCATGCCCTAAGTATTGTGGGTGACATAGTGGTGTCCAACCTGTGGTTACAAGGTGCAGTGAGTAGGAGGCCATACAGATTGCCATGGGAGAGTTGTGACTGTTCTAGGTCGACCCACAAATTGGACACATCCCGTCTCGACCACTGTTTTGCCTGTGCTAGTATCGTGGAAAATTTAATATTTAATAGTAAAATTTGTGAGCTTCTTTTTTTCACAATACCACACTGCATTATCTTAAAAGTTTGACAAAAGCAGAGTACAAAAAACACTTCAAAACTACAACCTGCATTTTCCAAACTCACTTCTATCCCCTTTTCTGCAAATGTTACCAAAAAAAAATCAACATCTAGACACCGGGCATTAAAATCAGAGTGTATAATTTTTGTACAGTGGCTGAACAGTATATATATGTCACCCTCTTGCTCTGTCTTATGTAGGTTACCCTCTTGCTCTATCCTATACTTCCTCAGTCACATCTCTTCCTCTTTGCTGATACCTTCCCCTCCCTTCTAAAGAATGATCTGGTTATCCAATACTTAAAAAGTCCTCAATGGACCCCACCAACCTGAACAACTTAAAGTAGAACTTCACTCTAGGTCTAGGACTAGCGTCCCCATCATGGGTGCACTCTGAAAGTATAGTTCCAATAAATTAAACTTTACTACTGCTCACTGCTGCACTTGAGGTAGCTTTGCTACTGTCAATGCTGATCTTTACACTAAATGTCATCTTATGCCTGGCCCTTACTGTTAATCACTTTGTATTCCAAATTGTGTTCCCATTGTTAATCCACTTTATGCTTGCCTAGTTACCAACCATATTCGGTGACAATATATTAAGTTTGCCTCGACTACCTGGTTTGGTGCCTGTTTGCTTTGATATAGCACTACTGTTGGGTACCACGTATTTCTTTCAGTGATTTCCTGTGATATTGTATGTTTATATGAAAATGGTTTGTCAGAGGGGCTGAGGTTCCTAAAGGTTGAGGCAGAGAACAGAGGACCCTTCCTATGCAGCAGCTCCTCCAGGGGTAACGCTACACAAATGTTGCTGTAGCTTATTGATTTTTTTCATAGCAAACTGTATATGTAGCTTACAAGCATACTAAGCCGGGTTCTGAAAGGTCCTTGTAAAAATATATATAGTTAACAATAAAAAAATAGATGCAATCCGCAGCAAACAATTATTTTGATCAGTTAGACTGATTGGACAAGATTAGACTGAGTTAGATGAGATTAGTTTGGTTTGCTTTATCACTGTGACCAGAGTGAAAAAACAGAACGCTGTGGAGTGTTATGTCATCTTTCCTTTGTGAGTTGAAGCATGACATCTTTATGTCATACAACACATGGATGCTGGACCCTTAACACGACCTCTGACCTGAGGAGATACCAGATATCTCAGAAGAGCATCAACACCATGCATTTTAAAGTAAATTGTCACAACCGACTGAAATACAAAATCAGAAAATGAATAGAGGTTACCTTTTGTGAAAACTGCATGTCAATATGATCAACAGCTCCGGAAATATCAGAATCTAAATGTATGTGCACTCTCCCTTTAAGCATAAAGCTTTACATTGCCACTGCCATATTCTGTCTATTGGTCAGTGTATCTTCCTTTACTGATCCTGCCAAAATTATATACTATACTGAAGAGTGAAAAGTTGCAGTAGAATGATGATGTATGTGGTCACATAGTGAGAGAAGCTTAAAAGGGCATGGTACAATGAGGGAAAAAAGGAGCTGACCCCCTGATGATTTCTTACGTTTGCCCACTCACAAAGAAATGAACAGTCTATAATTTTAATGGTAGGTTTATTTTAACAGTGAGAGACAGAATAACAGCAAACAAAAAAACAGAAAAATGCATTTCAAAAAAGTTATAAATTGATTTGCATTTTAGTGAGTGAAATAAGTATTTGATCCCCTATCAATCAGCAAGATTTCTGTGTCCCAGGTGTCTTCTACACAAGTAACGAGCTGAGATTAGGAGCACTCTCTTAAAGGGAGTGCTTCTAATCTCAGCTTGTTACCTGTATAAAAGATACCTGTTCAAAGAAGCAAGCAATCAATCAGATTCCAATCTTTCCAACATGGCCAAGACCAAAGAGCTGTCCAAGGATGTCAGGGACAAGATTGTAGACCTACACAAGGCTGGAATGGGCTAAAAGACCATCGCCAAGCAGCTTGGTGAGAGGGTGACAACAGTTGGTGCGATTATTCGCAAATGGAACAAACACAAAATAAATATCAATCTCACTTGGTCTGGGACTTCATACAAGATCTCACCTTGTAGAGTTACAATGATCATGAGATCGTTGAGGAATCAGCCCAGAACTACACGGGAGAATCTGGTCAATGATCTCAAGGCAGCTGGGACCATAGTCACCAAGAAAACAATTGGTAACACACTATGCCATGGAGGACTGAAATCCTGCAGCGCCCGCAAGGTCCCCCTGCTTAAAAAAGCACATGTACAGGCCTGTCTTAAGTTTACTAATGAACATCTGAATGATTCAGAGCAGAACTGGATGAAAGTGTTGTGGTCAGATGAGACCAAAATTGAGCTCTTTGGCATCAACTCAACTCGCCGTGTTTGGAGGAGGAATGCTGTCTATGACCCCAAGAAAACAATCCCCACCATGAAAGATGGAAGTGGAAACATTATGCTTTGGGGGGTGTTTTTCTGCTATGGCGACAGGACAACTTCATCATATCAAGGGGACGATGGATGGGGCCATGTACCATCAAATCTTGGGTGAGAACCTCCTTCCCTCCGCTAGGGCATTGAAAATAGGTCGTGGATGGGTATTCCAGCATGACAATGACCCAAAACAAATGGCCAAGGCAACAAAGGAGTGGCTCAAGAAGAAGCACATTAAGGTCCTGGAGGGGCCAAACCAGTCTCCAGACCTTAATCCCATAGAAAATATGTGGAGGGAGCTGAAGGTTCGAGTTACCAAACGTCAGCCTCGAAACCTTAATGACTTGGAGGGGACCTGCAAAGAGGAGTGGGGCAAAATCCCTCTTGAGATGTGTGTAAACCTGGTGGCCAACTACAAGAAACGTCTGACCTCTGTGATTGCCAACAAGGGTTTTGCCACCAAGTACTAAGCCATATTTTGCGAAGGGGTCAAATACTTATTTTACTCATTAAAATGCAAATCAGTTTATAACTTTTTTAATATGCATTTTTCTGTATTTTTTGTTGTTATTCTGTCTCTCACTGTTAAAATAAATGTACCATTAAAATTATAGACTGATCATTTCTTTGTCAGTGGGCAAACGTACAAAATCAGCAGGGGATCAAATACTTTTTTCCCTCACTGTAAAATTAAACCAGACTCTACTGGCTGTATACACTGCACACATGCTGCAGTTTCTGTACACACAAAATAATCCTTTATTACTGAGCCACAAATTAAACCCTCACAGAAAATAAAAAAAATAAAAAAACAGAAGTACTAGAATGATACAGATACTGTCGGGCTGTGGATTAATACACTCAGACTGTGTATCAATTCGACCACACACTGGGTGTTACTAACCCAGATCACCTGCCAATGCCTATTCTGACCAACAGAAGACTTGGAAGGTATGAAGAGGCAGGGACAAGCTTGACTGGAAAAGTATAGATTTGTATATAAATTCAGCTTCATTGTATCTCCGGATCAGCCATCAGGCGCATGCAATTCCTTGCTCTCTGCAGGCTTATGTCAGGGCTGGGCTCAGCTCTCCCTTCTCAGAGCAAGCTGCTCAGCTGAGGGTCAATTGCCAGTCTCAGCTTCCACTCTGTCTCTCCTGATGATCGTATTCTGCCTAGTTAAAGCAGAGTTCAACCCTCAGGCTCCAGCGATGCAGCCCCCCTCAGCATCACTGTTCTTTCCCTTCTCCGTGCAGCGCCGACATCACAAGTGTGGGCACCCGGCATTGGCTTCAAAGTTGGGCATGCACTGCGCATGCAAGAGTCGCGCTGCACGCTGTGAATGGCAGGTGTATCTTCTGGGACCTGTGACGTGTCCCAGAAGATAGCCGGGTGGGAGGGGGGGAGGAGAAATTCCTTCTGGCTCCACGGGACCAGGAGAGGAAGTGGACCTGGGACCCCGTGAAAACAGAGTCCCCCTCAAAAAATGACATGCCAATTGTGACATGTCAGGGGGTCACCTTCCCTTAAAGCGGAAGTTCCACTTTTGGGTGGAACGCCGCTTTAAGCCAGCACTGCTGCTATATAAACTGCCTGGATCAGATCACAGATGACTTCACCTTGGTCAACAAGAAATTTCTGCTGTGTGTTCCTGTGAAAGACTTTGCCTGTTTGACATTCCCTTCTGGTTCATGGATTCAAGACCCTGCTCGGCTGACTCTACTCCTGGCTCCTGACTCTGCATTCCATTTGTTTGACCTCGCTGATCTCTGGACTCCTGTTTCACTGGCTTGCTCTGACTATCCGCTCTGGTTACCGAGCCCTGGCTATGTTTTGACCATACACATATGTTTATGTCTATGTTTGATGCAATAAGGGTTATTATTGTTGTGCTGGCTGCTGCTTGGTTCATGATTTGGGTAGCGCAGTATCTTCACTCCTGGCATTCTATTTAATTTAACCTCTGTTATTGCTGCTTCCCTTCTGTGGTTCATTTATGATGGACGTTTTTGCCTATAGGTCATCTCGCACCTTCAATGTTGAGGGTGTATTTATGGTAGTTGATCCAGAATCAGAACTGAGTGGTTCCTTTCTCATGACCACTGAGCTACATCTGCTATGGGATATAGCCTTCTTGGAGCAGTATACTAGTGAGCAGATGGTTCCGCGCGGTCTGAGATGGGATGTTCACCCCCACCAAGGGGACACAGATACAGATGTGTGGTTCAAATATTTCACTGAAGCTGGAAATAAATTTCTAGGCTTTTTCATTGATAGGAAGTGTGTCAGACTTACTGCCATTGACAGAGAAATTAAAGAGCTACAGGCCAAACTCTTACCGGTAGCAGGAACTGCTGAATACGTTTCACTGTTCAATAGTCTAAAAAATCACCTGGTTAAGGAGGAGTCCGATCAAAGGGCCAAAAAACATAAGAAATATAATAGGGATACGGGGTATTACAAATCCAATAGTGTTTTTTCCTGGCAAAAAAAATCTTGGCTGGGCTATAGGTTCGGAAGAAATTGAGACCTCCGCCCCCCCTCCCCAAAATGGTAGTGGAGATACTGGGGTGTTGCCAGGCCCTTCCATTGTGGTAGGTGGTACCGGCCCCAGGGTAAATCCACTGAACAGGGCCCCAGGTGATAGAGTCAACCAGGGGAATGGCAGGCAGCCGTCTCACCATTACCAGGGATATGGTACACCTCCCAATATGGGCAGGGGCCAACGTAGAGGTGGAGGGAGGAGACAGTATGCCCCGCATCCTAATTTCCCGAGGAGACATAACAACACTCAGGATTCTCCTTATAGAAACCCCTCTGGGGAGAGGTATTATAATACCCCCTACCGTTCCAGGGATAGAGGGACATATTATAAACCCTATGGGCATGACTATAATAATGGGCCGAGGAGATCACTGGTCTATACACATAACAGGTTTTCCCCTCTAAGATATTATGAATCACGGTCACATCCGGACGTGTCAGATAACTTGGCCTATTCTCCTTACAATTACAACCAAAAAGGTCCCGGCCCCTCACGAGATCAGGGTTTTCCCAGGTTACCCCCTTATTCCAACAGGGACGGAGAATCAAGAGAGAAACCAGAGGGGGGAGGCGAGTGAAAAGGAAAAAGGCCAAGGACCAGATAGGTCAGGGCATTTTTAATCTCAGTCAGACTACCTTGTCTGAGAGTGAAAAATTAGTCTTGGACAAGGGTCTTAAGTTTGTCCCCCCAAACTAATGAGCAAATTTTACACTTTTCATTGACATTCAAAAGTATATACGTAAAGTGAATATACAGCGATATCTGTTGTCGAACCCCAGTAGGTCAGTTTCTATGAATCCTTCCGATGGTGTTGTTCATTCGGGCCTTTTCAACCCATCTCTGTTTAACCCCTTGGGGCCAGTAGCCCCTGCAGTCAAAATGTTTAAGGAGCTGGTACTTAGAGATTTAGACAGGTTGGAGATTAAGGCAGGTTGGAGATTAAGGCAATTAGAACCCACGCGGAAGTACGAGCGGGTCTAAAAAGTCTCTGTGAGAACAGGGATTTAATTATACGTCCCGCTGATAAGGGAGGGGGAATTGTGGTCCTAGATAAAAGTGCTTACCAAGCCGAGATGTCAAGGATTCTGGACGACAGAGATACTTATCAGCCTCTTGTCGGGGACCCTACTATGAAGTATAAAAAGGAGCTCACCAATATTCTTGATAGAAGTTTCCACCATAACATTTTGAACAAGAAAGAAAGGGCTTATTTACTCCCTCTGGCACCACGTATTCCGGTGCTATATTATTTGCCCAAAATCCACAAGGATCCCGTGAACCCACTGGGCCGACCGATAGTGAGCGGTATAGACCCGCTTACCTCTCGCATCGGTCGGTACATTGATTGTTTTTTACAACCTTTGGTCACTAAAACTCCAGCCTATTTGAGAGACACTAAGGCAACTTTAAAACTGCTGGAGGGAATGGCAGTTGATGTTAATACTTGGATGGCCACTGCTGATGTGGCATCCTTGTATTCAAACATTCCACATGTAGCAGGGTTAGACGCAGCTAGGTATTTTCTGGCTAGAGAAGGGACACTACAATACAGCAAGAATTCATCCTGGACCTCCTTAAGTTTGCCATGGAACACAATTATATGTGGTACAATGGCGTGTTTTACTTACAAGTCAGGGGAGTGGCCATGGGGGCAAAATTTGCCCCCAGTTTGGGCAATCTCTTTATGGCCAAGTGGGAGGAGGACGTTGTCTACTCTTTGGGGCATCCGGAACTTGCCCTATGGGGAGGTATATAGATGATGTCCTCCTTCTTTGGCATGGTTCCTATGAATCGCTGATGGGCTTTTTCGAGATACTTAACAACAACACACGTGGGATTTCTCTTTCCCACACCACCAGCCAGACCAAAATTGTGTTCCTTGACCTCTCTATTTATGTCCAACAAGGCAAGCTTGGTACGAGGACACATTTCCAGGCGACTGACCGCAATGGGTACATACCCATTGACAGTTGTCATTACAAGCCATGGCTGGATTCGGTGCCAGGTAGTCAAATGGTACATTTAAGACACAATTGCACCTTGGAATCTGATTTTTTTAAACAGGCAGAGTTACTTAAGGCTAGATTCGTTAACAAGGGCTACGCCCCATCAGTGATTGACAAAGAGATTGCCAGAGCTTTGGAGATGGACAGAAATCGGTTGCTTCTGGATAGGCATGAACCTAACCAGTCACAAAACAATAAGGAAAATTTTAGGAGGGCTTTCATCACCACTTTCTCCAATCAGCATAGGCAAATTAAGAACATTGTTCAAAAGCATTGGGACATATAGAGAAGTGACCAATTATTGAGCACTTCTCTCCCAGAAAGGGCTAGAGTTGATTACCGTGGGGCCCCTTCAATCAGACATCAGATTGCCCCAAATATTATTGACCCCCCGAGCAGGCCCACTTTCTTCAGGGAGATGAAGGAATATTTTCCCTGTAGGAAATGTAGGGTTTGCCATTTCAATGCTCATAATTCTAGGCGAATGGAAACATTCACCTCTTCTGTAACACAACGGACATACAATATTAAACATTTCACCACATGTTCCACCAAGAATGTGGTTTATCTTATTACCTGTCCATGTAACAAGCAATACGTTGGGCGTACTATACGCACATTTTCAGTTAGGATTAATGAGCACATTACAGGGATCATAAAAGGGTCCACAAAACACACGGTCCCCAAGCATTATCGGAAGTATCACCAGAGAAATCTGGCAGGGACAACCTTTTCTATTATCGATAAATTTGAAGCTCTGTGGCATGGTGGTGCCACCACTAGGGGGGTATCCCGTCTGGAAACTTTTTTAATATTTGAGCTAAAGACCTACTGGCCTTTGGGTATTAATGTGGATTGGGACATAAATGCCTTTATTAATCAGGCTTAGTCCCTACCATATTGCAATGTCCATCTTTGATGGCCTAGCCTGCCCTGGTTCATCCCTTTTATACTACCAGTGTCACCTCGGTGGCGGCTCATGATGGTACCCCCAGGGGGCTAAGGTATTTCTGGATAAGCCCATATTGGATCAAGCATACATGACTGTACATAACTTGTCCGGCTGAATTATTTTGGGAGCAATTGGTGTATTAGTTTACATGTATGGGTTATTTGTATTTGTGAGAGGTTTTAATGTCGTCTCCTTTAGACATGCCACTTGCGAGGTACTTATGTAATGGTTCATTCCCACTTGGTGTCAGGAAGATGGTATATTAGTAGATGTACCAAATTCCTGGCATCTGTCTATAGGACCGAGGAATCCTTTATGTATTTGTTTATTTTTTTATTTTTTATTTGTTTGATGTTTTTAAATTTCATATAATCTATTAGGGCCAAGACATACAATATTTCATTGGTTACTGGTACCCATACAATTAATTAATTTTTTCTGTACCTATGGATACCACTGCACCTATCTGCAGTCAACATGGGTCCCGTGGTGAACTTTTCTTGTACCGCTTTAACAAGATCACATCCAGGCGACGGCATTGTTATGTATCTAATGTTTTGATTAGTATGTGTTTTTTTTCTCTTGTTCTAGTGATTGACAACATACTTAGCCAGTCCTATAACAGCGGTGGACGGCTGCGTCACGTCCGTTGTTGTCATTTCCCATTTTTCAGTGATGCGTGTCACTTCCTTTCAAGCTCTCCTCACGCAGGAAGTGACGCGTGATCCGCATCATTTCCTTGGCCGGCTTTGTTTACACGGGAAGTGACGCGGGTGTCGGTCCGAGCCGCTGCTCGGCTGAATACCATGTGGAAATTTTGCTAATTTACCTATAACATCGGCAAGTTTTGGCCTCATTTCATAACCACACCGCCCATCTATTTATATTTAGAGGGTGGTGGAGTTATGTTCATGCCCCCGTCCTCGCCGGAAGTGATGTAGCCTTGGTTCAGGGGGACACCAATTGAATTTGTCCATGGGCGAACTTCCTGAGCCAGATTGAGGCTTGGAGCTCACGCCATGGGCATTATTGAGAGGGGCCTATTATTAATACCAATTAGGGGAAAATTTTATTTTTCTATATATTGGGCGCAGTGGGGAGCAGCGGACTCATACCCCAGTGGGAGTCTTCTCAGATGAAACGCGTCGGGTTAGGAGAGTCCGCTCCAGTCCATTGCGCCCCCCACACAGTTTCAGTTGGAATTCCATGCTGTTTTATTCTGTATTTCATGTAAGTGCAATTGCTTTTAATAAAATTTAACTGGTGAGACAGTATTACGCTATGTAGTGCCTTTATCTCTATGAGGTCTATGCACATGGCTATTGTGGATCCCCACTGCAAAATGTATGATGAAGAGGTTCCTTTCTGAGTGAGGGTATCACAGCATCGGTCATAATTCGGAGCCTACCCCTGAAGGGTGTTTACATGTGAATTGGGGAGCCATATCCGCTAAATATCCATTTGATACCTACGAGGGTCAACAACAGCCATAGCTCTCTACGCTTGTATCCAGATTTTGTCTGGTAAGGGTATTCATTACGTTTCGGTGGTGGATGACACTGCATGCGGGTGGAAGTCACTTGTATTTTGTCCTGCCAGACACTGCGCTATGTCATTCTATGTCATTCTAAAGAAGGATTGTGGAAACATGGGCAGTTATTGACTATGGACGCTTTTTATGCAATTTATCAGCACTGTTATACACTTACTTATGTGAAGAATAATGAGTATTGTATACAACACGTAAATGTCTGGACGCTTTATTAACGCATTGAGTTCTTCATTAGTACTGTTTCTCACTTTATTAGCACTGTTATGCAATTTATTTATGTGAAGAATATTATTGCATACAGCACCTAAATATCTGGACACTTTAACCACTTACCAACCGGAAGGTTTTCCAGCTTTAGGACCAGAGCACTTTTTGCGATTTGGCACTGCGTCGTTTTAACTGACAATTGCGCGGTCGTGCGACGTTGCACACAAATAAAATTTGCGTCCTTTTTTTCCCACAAATAGAGCTTTCTTTTGGTGGTATTTGATCGCCTCTGCGTTATTTCTGATCGCCGCTATAAACAAAAGAAGAGCAACCATTTTGCAAAAAAACCCAAATTTCTTACTTTTTGCTAAAATTCAAATCCAAAAAAAAATATAAAAAAACATTTTTTTTCACCGGTTTTGGCCGATTTATATTCTTCCTCATATTTGTGATAAAAAAAATCACAATTGGCGTTTATTGATTGGTTTGCGCAAAAGTGGCCGCGTTTACGAATGATGAGATTTAATTTCTGGGGTTTTTATTTTTTATTTTTTTTTTACTAGTAATGGCGGCAATCTGCGATTTTTAGCGGTACTGCGATATTGCAGCGGACATGTCGGACATTTTTGACATTTTTTTGCGACCAATGACATTTATTCAGCGATCAGAAATTTAAATGTCCACTGATTACTGTATAAGTGTCATTGGCAGTGAAGGGGTTAACCTGGGGGGGGGAGAGCTAGGGGTTAACTGTGTTCCCTGGGTGTGTTCTTACTGTGGGGGGGTTGGGCTACCATGGGCATGAGAGATCTAACTGATCCCACTGACAGGGATGAGTAGATCTCTCATGCCTGCACTGTGAGAATGGGGAACCGCCCTGCTTACATCGGCGGTTCCCCATTCTTTGCCTGTGGCCGCTCATCGCAGGTCGCCCGTGGACATCGGGTCTGCCCGAGCCGCGGGCACACTCCTCAGGAGTGCGGCGGGCGCATGCCCCCTAGCGGGCATTCGCAGATTGCCGTCTTTTTACGGCGATTCGCGCAGAGCAACCCGACTGCCGCCGTGAAAACACGGCAGGCGGTCGGGAAGTGGTTAATCAATGTAATTTTGAGTATAATTTGCATATTGTTATAACCTACAGCCCCAGAAGAAGAACTATCAGTTATTTCACTTATAGCGCTGCACTTTATGTTTATGTCTATCTTTGATGCACTAAGGGTTATTATTGTCTTGCTGGCTGCTGCTTGGTTCATGATTTGGGTAGCGCAGTATCTTCACTCCTGACATTCTATGTTTTGACCATGTTTACTCTGTTTATAACATTTTACCTTTTTATTAAAAAGTGTGATTTAACTGTACTTCTGCCTTGGTCTGATTCATGGTTCCTGACAGTTTAGCTGTGTCAGCCCAGTTTCCAAACAATGCAACCTGTGGGGTCCTCACCCTAGCAAGGCACATATGGCAGGCCAAACTGTTGGTTTGTCACAATATCTTCCTTACAGGCTTGCAGCACCTTGGCTCCTGCTGTAGTGCTGTACATTGCCTTGAAAGACAGCTGTGGCTCCTGGCAAGTGTGTTGCCAGAGATACAATGTGTAAATTCCATCCACTCCAACCCTTTGTGTTCCATCCCCTCCCCTGCTCCTTCTCTGTGTTGTCTAGGGAGGTAAATGGCAAGGTGAACAAAAGCTCCAGGGTTCCTCTTAGTGTAGGGTTACCTGCTGGGGTCACTTTGCTTTTTGGGCACCTACTCATTTAAGACCAGGTGTATGGCAGGTAGTGGGGTAACTGCTGGAGGCTAGTGTAGGGGTCTGAGTGCTTTAGGGCCACAGCCAGAACTTCAGCTGAGTGCCAGGATTTTCTCTGTGTATGTGGCTATTGCAGGAATTGTAGTGGCCATCTATGTTAAGGGATTCTGCCCTGAGCACAAAAGGAAACACTGGATGGAGGAAGGGGTGGCCCTGCAGTACTTCAGTTTTTAAATCTATTTGACTGCCGTGTGTGTGTGTGTGTGTGGCCAGCACATCAGGCCCTCTACAAGTTTCCTTGTCTCTGTGTTTCATAGTGAACATTACATGCCTGAGTGACACTACCTCCAGCCCTCTCCTGTCTGTTGCTCAGAAATGTTACAGGAGTGAAACTACCTTTACTCCTCTGCCTTCTGGGTGGTGACCAGCTGCTGTGACTAGAACTGCTGCCCTTTTGACGCTAATATCCCTATTGGGTCGTACCCTATACTGATTCAGTTTGGTGGGCATTGCTGGGACAGCATTTTGGGGTCAGGGGGGTCAGGCCTCCATAGGGGGCCTGCAGGATCCCTTTTTTGGCCCAAGCTATGGCAATGCAAGGGGCTGCAGGTGAGACATCTTGCAACACCTGTAAGCCACCAACTGTGGTATCACTCCTGTCCTCACGGTCCCCTCTTAAACATTTAGGTCGCCAAGGGTCAACCTCAACGATGAAATCCCTAGTGGTCATGTTGAAGAGCTTTGTTTCCCAGATGGAGCACATCTTTGCCCAGGCACAATTGGTTTGATGAATTTGTCAAGAAGGAGTCTTGGCTGTTTAGTTTTCTACAACATGTTTCACAACATTATCTCTTTGAGGAGAATCTTATTAGTAAGTGGCATCTCCATCTGTGGTAGATCCTCCAGTTTTCTGTTTAAACAAAGCTATGGTCATTCCAGTTTCCAATTACTTTAAAAATTCTACAGGTATGAAGGCAGAATCAGTCACTAGATCCATGTATACTAGGGGTGCGCATCTTCACTGGTCTCACTGTCCACGATTCAATTCAATTTGATTCCGCGATACATCACGATTGCTGCGCAAGTGCGCATGGTTAAAAAAAAATTCAAGCAGTCAGAAAAACTAAATTTTTCTCCAGTGGCTGGGATCAGGGGCATGATGGGATCAATGGCAAAAGGGTGGCTTAGATCAGGGACATGGTGGGACCAGTGGCAGAGGAATGGCTGGAGCCAGTGGCAGAGGGATGGCTGGGGCCAGTGGCAGAGGGATGGCTGGGGCCAGTGGCAGAGGGATGGCTGGGGCCAGTGGCAGAGGGATGGATGAGGCCAGTGGCAGAGGGATGATGTGACCAGTGACAGATGGATGGATGTGGCCAGTGGCAGAGGGATGGATGGGGCCAGTGGCAGAAGGATGGATGGGGCTGGTGGCAGAGGGATGGCTGGGGCCAGTGGCAGAGGGATGGCTGGGGCCAGTGGCAGAGGGATGGATGGGATCAGTGCCAGAGGGGTGGTGGGATCAGTGTCAAAGGGGTGCTGGGATCAGGCAGAGGGGTGCTGGGTTCAGAGGCAGAGGGGTGCTGGGATCAGGCAGAGGTGTGCTGGGATCAGATGCAGAGGGGTGGCTGGGGTCAGAGGCAGAGGGGTGCTGGCATTAGAGGAAGAGGGGTGCTGGGATCAGAGGCAGAGGGGTGCTGGGATTAGGCAGAGGGTGCTGGGATCAGGCAGAGGGGTGGCTGGGATTAGGTAGAGGAGTTCTAGGATCAGAGGTAGAGGGGTGCTGGGATCAGAGGCAGAGGGGTGCTGGGATCAGAGGCAGAGTGGTGCTTGGATCAGGCAGAGGGGTGTTGGGATCAGAGGCAGAGGGGTGCTGGGATCAGAGGCAGAGCGGTGCTGGGATCAGGCAGAGGGGTGCTGGGATCAGGCAGAGGGATGATAGTAGTGGAGAAATGGGATCATGACACTGGCACTCACCTGCTCTCGGTGTCAGTTTATTCCCCTCCTCCATGCTGCTCAGTCTGTTTTCCCCCCTTCCGTGCCTCCAGTGAAGCCTCTTCTCACGTTGCGTCTCCTCCAGCTCCTCCCTCTGCACTGCACTGGCTGTCAGCTCATCAGCTGACTTTCTGCTTCAGTGAAAGGGAGGGGACTTTATCCACCATGCAGGCTCTGCCTCTCTGTTACTCCCGGAGAGGCAGAGCACTGCATGGAGGGACAGATGATGTCACCCGACATCGATTATACCAGCTCGCAACATCGGTGCAGCATTGTGAACGTTCGAATCGCAATGCATCAATGCTGCAATTATATTCAACACCCCTAATGTACACTATCAAAGGATCATTAATACGTGTAGTTGTAGCATCAGCACTGGTGTCACAAACCCTAATGGAATGGGCAAAGCTATTGCACGTTGGTTTCGAGGAGGAATGAGATTCACAAGTTTACGTAGGCTTGACAGAGCAATTGGTACAAGTCCTAATGTATGTTTGTGAGCAAGGCTGTCAGCTTCAGCTGTAGTTATCTGCAGATTTCTATAACTTAAATGTTGTTCATTTGACCAAACATCTAAGAGTCTGACCAATATGCTGTTCATGGGGAAACATCCGTTTGGTGCATTTCTAAATTAGCTCACTGGAAGAAAAAGTACCTCCTTGCCTAAGCTTAAGAAAACCAAGGATTCTTGTTGCAAATCTGAGCCTACCTTTTCAGTGCTATTTTCATTTGCGAGGCAGTTTGGACATGGGATTAAAATCCCCTAAGTCCTCTACTTCTGTAGGAGGTAAGCTTCCCTGACAGTCCAAGTCTGTGGATAAACCCTCCTCCTTCTTCATGTGAAGTTTTCCCCCCACATACAAACCCAAGGGGGGGGGGGGGGTCCTCTAGTATTCACAAACCCCTGGAAGTGTGTTGGACAAATGGTTTCCGCAAATTGGTATCCTCATGGCACCTCCACTGCTTTTTTACCTCCAATCTTGGTTTATCTCTGCAGAGAATAGTGGACTTGCATCTGGCTACCAGGGGTCTCTTGGCACAAAGGGTTGTTATTCAAGTACCTACTGCAGAAACATTTCAGGAGTTTACTCTAGTCTCTTTATGGTGGTCAAGAAGGGAGGAATTCATCTAGTCCTGATCTCAAAGTCTTGAATGTTTGTTAAAACCCGAACGATCAGGATGAGTCAATCCTGGTCAGTAGTGATGCCCTTGCATCAGGGGATCTTCCTAGCATTCGTAGAGCTCAAGGGACATTCATGTACCCTTTTACCAGGGGCACCACCAGTTCTTGCATTTTGTGGTAGGGGCAGAGCACTACCAAGTGCAGCTTTGCCTTTTGGACTAAATATGGCTCCTCAGGAATTCACCAATTTGTTAGTGCCGGTGCTAACTGTCTTAAGGTCGAGAGGGATGTCAATCATGGGATCCCTGGATGACCCCTTTTTCAGGTGGAGCCTTGAACTGGAGCCCAACCTATCCATCATCATTGAGATGTTGGAGAAATTCATATTGATCTTAGACCTATGTAAAATCCTTGCTGAATCCACATTCTGGAATAATTGGGGCTGATCTTGGATACTTGCCAGGCCAAGATGTTTCTTGCATTGGTTGGTATGCCTACTGCATGCTTGTAAGTGGTCAGCCATTCACCAATGCATGCAAGTTTTGGGTCGCATGGTACTATTTTTTGAGGAGGTTCCATATACGCAGCATCACACTAGGACAGGGGTATCAAGGTAAGTCACCTAACAAAGCCATGTTTTGGTTAGATATATATGGGCTAAGGCATTGCTTTTTTAAAACAGGACTAGTAAGTGTTAGTGATATTTACCATGTGTTGGTGCCCCATAATGATTCAAAAAAGATTATCTAGTGTACTGATTATGACCAACAGATAAATAAACATTATTATAAATATTGATTAGGATATGTGGGTGCTATATTTTTCTTAAACAAATAAAGTGCATATTGTACCTAATACCATGTTTGTCTTAACAGATGAAACTGTGATTGCCAAAGTGCTGATGCAGAGTATAAAATACCAGTAATTTAAACGTATTTGTGTCACTCATGAAATATATAAAGTGCATTTATGAAGCTGATGATAAGATTGTCTTCATCCATATACTAAATAATACAAGTTACCTTAATCCATAAAACCAATGTTTTTAAACTTGTTAGTGTTACCCATAATATGATTGCCTTAATCCGTATACCAAAAAATGAACAATAGAGTGCTAGTGCAGTATATTAATCGGTCTCAGGTTGTTTATCACAGTTCCTGAATGTACACAGTTTAAACAGGTGCAGATGACAGGTGATAGATCCTTAAAGGTTTTTACTCTGGTGCCGGGCAAGTGAAGGTCACAGGTGTTCCCCTGAGGATACCCCACTTACCGAATGGCGTCACCCCTGCAGGGGTAAAACGCATAGACACCTTCTAGTAGCTCCTGGGGTGTCCTAGGGTGCCGAGGCTGGTGGCTGTGCTGTCCGGTCCTGGTGTCCTCAGCAGGGGTGTAAATGGCCAGATACAGAGGGGAAGAGATAAGGAATGCCCATAGTGAAGTCCATTTAAAAGGTGTCTTTATTAAATTAAGCCAGGGAATAAAAACAATTTCCAATGACAATGTCACAAGAATCCCGTTTTCTATAATGCAGACGGCCGAACTGTGGTTTGAGAAAGTCTCTCACGCTTCCTGCTCGGATAGTGTGCGTTCCACCAGCTGCTGCTACAAAACCGGAGATGACGTACGTGCATGCGTGAGTCTGGCTCTGACTGACGCATTTCATCATAGACGTCTTCTGAGTAGCTCAGAAGACGTCTATGATGAAACGCATCAGACGGACAGCACAGCCACCAGCCTCGGCACTCTAGGACACCCCAGGAGTTACTAGAAGGCGTCTATGCATTTTACCCCTGCAGGGGTGACGCCATTCGGTAAGTGGGGTATCCTCAGGGGGTATCCTCAGAGGTAACCACTTCACCAGTTAACCCTTTGGCGGGGGATAACTTTCTGGGTGGCAGCAAGCTTTTTCAAGGTATAATCCTAAGCGCAGTACCTACCTACTTCACTAAAGCCATGTTTTAGTGGCTCCCCTGATACCATTCAGGAGTTCTTCTCTATCTTTGTGCTGGAAAATAGTAAGGGCAAATACCAGCCTATCAGGCTAGGCAGAAGTACTGGGTCTCCAGTCCATTCAGGTGGCCTGGAGCCCGAAGGAGGCCTTGCTTCCCAATAATGTTTTGAAAATTCTACTGATCAGGTTGACTGTGCTTCGCAGATTATCTCAGCCCAAAACCTCTGGATCAGGGAGAGTAGACCCTTCATTCAGATGTTTTCAGGGAGATCAGCCAAACATGGGGAATACCAGATGTAGAACTGCTGAAGGTGACAGGTTCAAAGTAAGGACAAAGGACTCTTGGCCAGACATGGAAAATGCAGTAATAGCTCATTGGAGCACAATCAAGTGTCAGACTAGTGGTTTTGCTTCAGCATCTGTAGACATCACTGCTATTTGTCAGTACTTTTATTCAGGGAGTTATACGTAATCCAAATAGGCTGCACTATTAACTAGACTAACTCATAAAGTTGAACACAAAAGGATTACATTTTATAGAGACCATATAAATCTGATTATATCATAATCCATAAATTAGACCCTCAAAAGTTCATAAAGTAATGAAAGGCTGCAGTGAAACATCAAAAGTTCTTGTGCTGATGGGACGCTACAGGGGAATATCAAATATTGCAGCAGTGCAAATTGTATACACTCGGTGCTCCACTCCAAATGGTCTAAGTGCTCATCACCAGATAAAAAACCTGCTTACCAGAAGCAAGATAGGGGTGCGCTTGCGGCTCAGTACCGAGCCAAGGTCCCTTACGGGGGGGGGGGGTGGTAAATCTAGGCTCACTTGTTCAGCCACTGTTATTCCATGGAGAAGAAGCCACCTACAGTCCTGCTGGCTCCGGCAATCCCACCAGTGGAAATCCCATAAAAATATAAAGGCCTCACAATAGTATAATATTGCCTTTAAGATTTATTAGTAAATAAGATAATGCACTTACACATAAACGTGATAGAATGGCATAAAAACATCAGCCAGCCAGCTACAATGAAAACTCCCATCCTTCTGGGTTCACAGACACAATGCAATGACATCAGCATGCCTTGTGCCGACGCGTTTCGTCATTAATAGACATCATCCTGTTGCATAAGCATGCTGCTGACTCACCACTATTTACATACACCAGCCCTTGTGCTGAATCGAAATAGAAAAAAATGAGACATATACTGCAGAGCGTGGCACCACATCCAATTGTATGAGAACACAAAAGAAAAAATGAAGAAAGCGGACTTTAAAGGCTGCCACTGAAATCCCAAATAGGAAAGGACTACAAAACTTACAGGTAGTTAAAAGACATATTTATTAGAAATTCATTAAAATGTTTCAGTAAAAATAAAATTAGAAAAAAGAGGTACATAAATATGAGTACTTTTCCAAATATAGATACATGAGGAGCTGAACATAGAGATCCATGTAGGAGGCCTACAGATGGTATCCAAAAAGAAAAAAGGTCCAAGAAAGTCCTTAGTGGTTGGAGGTCAGACTACCGGAGTATACAATGTCAGCACTAAAGGATCGCTACACTTTTCACCGATAGCTTCATCAGATGATCCTATTGGTACATAAAGGGATACATTATAATTAATAATATATCCATGTACTTATTATTTCTATAGCAGAACATAGTGTATAATAATTTCATATGTTAGTCAACATTTACTCACTGTACAGATCAATCATGATTCGAGAAAATAAATAACATGTTATCTTAGATTCAAGAGAGACATGCATGCATGTTTCATTATAAAGAGATATCAAAATAGAGTATCAAAAAAAGAGTTGCTTCAAAAACATACGTACCAACAACATAGAGGGCGTCCAAGAAAATTGATGCATCCAGATCAGAGAGTAGTGCACCATGTATGCAAAAACAAGGGGGGAGGGAAGGCGGAAGGGGGAGAGGGGGAGGAAAGGAAGGGAAGGCAAAAGAACGGGAAATGGTAAAAAATATATATATATATAGATGAAATGTAGATTTTATTAATTCATTATTTCATTATTTATTTTAAATCCATATTAATTAGTTATTAAATTTTATGAATTATAAATGTAAATATGGATATAGACATAAATATAAAAATAAATACAAATATAAATATTTATGTATAAATGTAAAGGAGTAAATAATAGCAGAAGCAGGAGTGAATTTACCATTATATCAAGTAATGTGGTTAAGTTAGGTCAAAAAGGTGAAAAAATCACATTGTGCTTAAACTTACTTATAACAGTGGTCTTAGCAGGGTAACATAAAATGCGGCTTATCAGCAAACCATTTACACTGAGTTGTGATGGCCAGATAGGACCGTAACACAGTGCAGCATAAGGGCAGGGATACCCCCGATTAAAAGTAGAATACAAGGAAGAAAAGGACAAGTCCCTTGTTTGTTATTAGATAACAGGGTATGCGACCAAACCTAGAACAATAGTTAAAAGGTGCAAATAAGTATCTGTATATAGACCCAGGATCAGATGTTCCCGGAAAAACATTTCAACACAAGGGGCAACAGTTGCCGTCAAATGTATGAAAAAACGGTGTTAAGCCTCAAATACTAACCTCCACTTCAAAATATAGCCCACAAGACAGTCAGTCCTCCTGCAAGGCCTGTGTCCCAAACGTGTACGGCAGATGCTGGGGCTAACAGGACATCTCCTTTTATATAGGCTGAAATGGCCGCCATTAGGGAAACAAAACCCCTCCCCACGCCCACCACGCTGGGATGCAGCGGCAGGTGGGTATGTTCCTGCACATGCACTGCATTAGATGCTGCGCATGCCCAGAAAGATTGATCCCCACTCTGGTCGCCATGGAACCGGTGCATGGCATCCTGTGGCGCTTATACAAAGAGACGTCACATAATGACCCGCTCGATGTGCACATCAAGCAAGGGCGCGGGATTGTATTAGCCCCTCCCCGCCAAGAGGCATGTCCTATGAGCCATCCAGAGCCGACTCCCACACCACAAAAGACAAACAGTGGATAAACAACCCACCCATTCAAACACGCAATCAGGAGAAAACATATAAAAGATGGCTCAAGAACATTCTCTCATACACTATAGCTGAATGGGCATGAAAGAGGAGAAAAAGAAAAAGAGAGAAAGAAAGAGAAAAACGAGTAACTAAAATAATTAAAGTGGTTGTATACTCTCCTATCGTTTTCAGCTAAGGAAGCTGACATCTTAGCCTCTGTTTAATCTGCAACTGCCAGGATGCTGCACATGTGATCCATTATGACACCACCCATTGGATGGTTTGATAGTTTGGTTAAGAGCACAATCAAGGAGACAGCTAGCATTTCCGGCATGCCGGGAATATTAACTCTTCTTTGACACTATCAAATCGATGGGTAGACAACCGCTTTAAATGAAATAGAAATGACATTTAATTGGAATTGAAATAGAAATAATAATAAAAATAAATAATAATAAAAATAATAAATTGAAATGGAGAGCAAAGATAAAATATATAATATACGGTAAAATAAAAATAATAATAAATAAATAATAAAAATAAGTAAATAAAATAGGAATAAACAAAAAAAAAAAGAGAATAAATAATAGAAAAAGTTATTGATTGCATGGATACACAGCTCAATGACAATGGGCACATACTGAAATTCCTGGGAGAATATAGATACATTCCATTTATTCAACAGATATAAATTATATAAAATATCATGGTATAAGCAAATGTAATCAATTACATTTTGTGTGGCTTCCTCTGCTTATACATAGACATTTATAATGGGAATTGCAAAAGGGAGGCTGAAAGGCCTCCCGAAAGGTTTGTAACTGACACATTTGTTTAGACCTGGAGATTTTGTGACCTGTAAAGTGACTATTCATTTTGTTTCCAGTCATAATAGTTTGGAATCTATATTTCCTCCTCTATCTGAAGCAGGGATGTGTTCCAGTGTATAAAATTTCATTACCGATAAATCAAAGTTATGATACAGGCCTACATGCCTACTGATTGCTGATTCTATTTTACCATTCCTTAATAGATACACATGATCTTTAATCCATTTCCAGAATGGTCTACAGCTTTTTCCGATATTAAAGGCCTTGCATTTACACATCATCATGTACACCACTCTTATAGTTGAGCAGTCCACATGATGTTGAGGGTTCCAACTTGAACCATTTGGTAGTGTTGTGGTCCTACCTATCTGGACCCATTCACAAAATTCACAATTGCCACACTGGTATGTACCTCGCTGAGCTGTTCTCTGTGACGGTATGGTCTTTGGGAGATGGCTCTTCATAAGGTGGTCTTTCAATGATTTAACTTTTTTGTATGTAATGGTTGGTTTCTGAGTGATATATTTGCTTACAATGGCATCATCCGTGAGGAGATGCCAGTGACGTGCCAATATATCATGTAATTGTGGTTGTTGTTGCGAATACCTGGTGATCAATCTCGTTGGTTGACACCCAGTATTTTGTTTCTTTGAATGAATTAGTGAGTGTCTAGTCCTTTGTTTGGCTTTATTGAAGGCTTTTTTCAGGCAGGTTTTTGTGTAACCCTGTTTGAGGAGTCTAGTACGTAATTCGTTAGTGCGTACAATAAAGTCCTCATCCCTAGAGCAGTTGTGTCTTAATCTCAAATATTGCCCATATGGGATTCTTTGGTCCAGGGGCTTTGGGTGGGCACTAATCACATGCAATATGGTGTTTGCCGATGATGGCTTTCTATACAGATTTGAGGAGAGACTACCAGATTCTTCAACCCTAATCTGTATGTCCAAGAACATAACCTTTTCCTGACTGCACGCCATCGTGAACTTCAGGTTGAAGTTATTTTAGCTAATTATATTCAAAATAGTATATAGTTTATTATTACAGTTATTACATTATTATTATTACAGTGAGTAAAAGTTGATTAACGTATTAAATTATTATACACTATGTTCTGTTATAGAAATAATGAGTACATGGATATATTCATGAGGAGTGCAACACCCGCTTCAAGCCAATTAGGTTATATGTCCGTTCACTGATCCATTGAGTTGGGTGCTGGCTCTGTTACAAATGTAGAGGCATAATGAAGAGTCTCTAGGCGGCTGCACTCCAACTGATCACCGTTTATTGTGCAATATTCATGCATACACGAGTACAATAAAAGCGCAGACAGATACGAGCACAAGGCATAGCTTTAACGCGTTTCACGTCATGGATTGACGCTTAGTCATAGCTAATGATAGGTAGCCACTTTGCCATTTAAATGGAGCCAACATCCATCCACGTGACATGGTCACCAGCAGGTGAAGGATATCTAATTGACTACTTAGCAAGATTGTGGAGAGAGGAGAGCACCTTCATCCAAATGGCAGGTGCTACTTAATGAAACATCCAAATATAGCAGGAGACAGAGTCATTGTGAACATACGTAAAGCAACATAAGTATACACACTATAAACAGAAGCATACAATTATTGTTGTCAAAGCACTCTGTAAATTCCAACTAAATATAAAAAATATAAAGAATATAAAAAAATATAAAGAGTATAAAAAATAAAAAGAATATAAAAAATATAAAAAACAACAATAATTGTATGCTTCTGTTAATAGTGTGTATACTTATGTTGCTTTACGTATGTCTACAATGACTCTGTCTCCTGCTATATTTGGATGTTTCATTAAGTAGCACCTGCCATTTGGATGAAGGCGGCTCTCCTCTCTCCACAATCTTGCTAAGTAGTCAATTGGATATCCTTCACCTGCTGGTGATCATGCCATATATTGGGGCAAGACCCACTGGGGAATTGTATCTTTAATAGACATATCACCAGAAAGATACTGGACATAATCCTTACTTTGAAAGGGTCAAATAATCCACCCACAGCAGGGACAGGGGCAGGGCTGGATTAAGAGCCTCATGGGCCTGGTGCTGAGGAAATCTCATCTTCCTCCTTTGCCGGGGCCTGTGCTTGCACTTGATTGGTTGCTAGGATGCTAGGCGGTCCAAGCAACCAATAATTTTCACAGCAGTGGACACTGGGCAGCGGTGGCACTGTGGTGTCAGGCGGCAGTTCTTGGGCGGCTGGGCCTATATTAAGGTAGGGGCCTGGAGCTGCAGCTCCAATAGCCCCTATTTTAATTCGGCCCTGAGGCTGGATTAAGAGCATCATGGGCCTGGTGCTGCCGGACACTGGTCTATGGTGGGCAGCGGGGGCGTTGTGGTACCAGGGGGAAGTTCTTGGGCAACTGGGCCTATATTAAGGTAGGGGCCTGGAGCTGCAGCTCCAATAGCCCCTATGTTAATCTGGCCCTGGATAGGGGCCAGAACTAATCCCCAATATGGATATACCCCTATGCTGCAAAATTAGAGGAGGGTCAAAAATAGAGCCCAAGGAATAAATAATCCTGGGCTCAAAAAACCTCAGATCCTGACATGTCTAAGGTAAAATTAAAAATGATGGGGTTGATTTACTAACACTAGAATGCTTAATTTAGTGCAGCTCTGCATAGAAATCAGCTTTTGCACCAGATTTTGCCCTCAACTGTTTTAGTAAATCAGCCCCCATGTGTCTAACTTCTGCAGGTGGTGATATATCCATTTAGTGATTTATTTAAAGCAGAACTATGTGCTCCAATGAATGAATAGAAAAGAATGTATGGGTACAAGTACAAAAAATATAGTGTGTTCCCATGTTTTAGCTCTGATGTCTAAGCACATGTCAGTCCTGCATAGTTCATTTCTGATGCATTACAATCAACACAGACCTCTGCCAATCTCCCTCCCCCTCCATAACCCCTCCTTGTGCACAGGCATAGAGCACATGATCGCAAGATTTCTTGCAAAATCAATGTTTTTTTTGTTTTGTCTCTTAAACAGAGCATCTGTTTATTAAGTGGCACAATATCTTCAATTGTATAATTATAAGACCAAATAGCAAATAAGGAAAGCTCATTGTTTGAGTTGCCATAAACTTTTAAGTTTGGAATGAATAAGCAGATACACAGGTAGCACTGCACAACTATGCATGACAGTATTTTTTAACCAGTTCCACACTGCCTACCGCATATTTACGGCGGCAGTGTGGACACTGGCTGCGAATCGATGTCCGCCGGCAAGCCGCGATGAGCGGCCACAGGCAAAGATTGGGGAACCGCCAATGTAAACACGGCGGTTCCCCATTCTGACAGTGCGGGCATGGGAGATCTACTGATCCCTGTCACTGGGATCAGTTAGATCTCTCATGCCCATGGTAGCCAACCCCCCCCCCCCACAGTAAGAACACACCCAGGGAACACAGTTAACCCCTAGATCTCCCACTGCAGGTTATCAGTGGACATTTAAATTTCTGATCTCTTAATAAATGTCATTGGTCCCAAAAAAGTGTCAAAAATTTCCGACATGTCCGCTGCAATATCGCAGTACCGCTAAAAATTGCAGATCGCTGCCATTACTAGTAAAAAAAAAAAAATGAAATGAATTCTCACCATCCGTAAACGCGGCCATTTTTGCGCAAACCAATCAATAAACGCAGATTGCGATTTTTTTATCACAAATATAAGGAAGAATATAAATCGGCCAAAACCGGTGAAAAAAAATGTCTTTTTATATTTTTTTTGGTTTTGAATTTTAGCAAAAAGTAAGAAATTTGGGTTTTTTTGCAAAATGGTCGCTCTTCTTTTGTTTATAGAGGTGATCAGAAATGGCGCAGAGGTGATCAAATACCACCAAAAGAAAGCTCTATTTGTGGGAAAAAAAGGACTCAAATTTTGTTTGGGTACAGCATCGCACGACCACGCAATTGTCAGTTAAAGCGACGCAGCGCCGAATTGCAAAAAGTGCTCTGGTCCTAAACTGAACATTTATGAAAATAATCCCAACCTAATCAAAAGGGGTCTGCCAACATCCCATTCAAGTAGTAGCGAAAAGGTACTCCCCCAGTACATATAGCGGGACTTTAAAGGCAGTACAATGAAATTATAAAAAATACATTTTATTCCAGAAACAGGAAGAACACAGAATTACAAGCATGTGTCAAATCACATATATTGATAAAATCATCAAGACCAAAGTTGTTACATTCCAGAGCTGGTACATGAATGCGGTGTGGTTCATGTGTAGAGATGGAATCCTGATGGGTAAAGGCCCGACATGTTTCGGGATGGACTACCCTTCTTCAGGGGCCAATTAGTAACCGATCATTGCACATATAATGCATGATGGTCAGTTCGGGGCAAAAGAGTACATGTCCAGAAGGATATTTAAAGAGAGTTTTTACCTGTGGGTGGATAGGTGATAACGTGGTCCAAGCTGCTGCAGAGGCGGTGGCTACTGAATTCATTGCCACCACCTATTTTTATCAGGGATTTTGGCGCCAAAAAGTTGAATCAAGTGACCCCTCTGCGCCCATGGATGACCTCACGGTGTCGGCTCATGACTGATGATGTCATGGAGCACACAGTGAAGTAAATCCATGAAGGGCCAGTGGTTTGCTATAGGTCTAGTCTATCACACTGGGAGTCAGCAGGAAAAAATCATGCTCACTCCCCCCGGTGGGCAAATAGAAGAACGCGCACCAGAGGCATCAACGGCCAGTGAATCATATCTGAAAACAGATAGCAATGGACAAAAAAAAAAAAAAGGGGAGGGAAAGAGAAGGGGAAGCAGGGAGGAACCACATCCCAATTGTACCCAAAGGAATACGCAATGTTCCCAATCCTGTGCGGTCAGCCAAAAGAGGGTTCTCAAAATGGGCCCCCAGGGGCCTCTCTGCACGGTGCCATCCCGGACCGAGGGCCCTTGTGGCACCCGGAACCCTCGGGGTGGCGCCTGATCGGTGGGGGTCTCCTTGTTCCCTGCTCTCCTAACATCATATGGGGATTCTGCTTCTCTCTCATCCTTTCAGAGGTGGCTCTGGATATGCGGTATGACCTCTACTTCTGGTGTGGGGTGAGTTGCCCTCCATGACTTTGTTCCCATACCCCCAACCCTGTCGCATGTAATACCAGTGTATAATGATATGATGTCTTTCAGAATATGTACATGGGTTACTAATTGGCCCCTGAAGAAGGGTAGTCCATCCCGAAACATGTCGGGCCTTTACCCATCAGGATTCCATCTCTACACATGAACCACACCGCATTCATGTACCAGCTCTGGAATGTAACAACTTTGGTCTTGATGATTTTATCAATATATGTGATTTAACACATGCTTGTAATTCTGTGTTCTTCCTGTTTCTGGAATAAAATGTATTTTTTATAATTTCATTGTACTGCCTTTAAAGTCCCGCTATATGTACTGGGGGAGTACCTTTTCGCTACTGGTCCTAAACTGGGAAATTCTTCCAGAGGTGAAGTGGATATCTACAGTGCCTTGAAAAAGTATTCCCACCACTTGAAATTTTCCACAATTTGTCATGTTGCAACTAAAAACGTAAATGTATTTTATTGGGATTTTATTGTGAGAGACCAACACAGTGTCACATAATTGTGAAGTGGAAGGAAAATGATAAATAGTTTTCAAATTTTTTTACAAATATCTGAAAATTGGGGCGTACATTTGTATTCAGGCACCCTCAGTCAATACTTTGTAGAACCACCTTTCGCTGCAATTACAGCTGCAAGTCTTTTTTAGTATGTCTCTACCAGCTTTGCACATCTAGAGAGTGACATTTTTGCCCATTCTTCTTTGCAAAATAGCTGAAGCTCTGTCAGATTGGATGGAGAACGTTTGTGAACAGCAATTTTCAAGTCTTGCCAAGGTTCTAAATTGGATTTAGGTCTGGACTTTGGGTAATTCTAACACATGAATATGCTTTGATCTAAACCATTCTATTGTAGCTCTGGCTGTATGTTTAGGGTTGTTGTCCTGCTGGAAGGTGAACCTCCACCCCAGTCTCAAGTCTTTTGCAGACTCTAACAGGTTTTCTTCTAAAATTGCCTTGTATTTGGCTCCATCCTTCTTTCCATCAACTCCGACCAGCTTCCCTGTCCCTGCGGAAGAAAAGCATCCACATTTCACGGTGGAGACAGTGTGTTCAGGGTGCTGTGCAGTGTTAGTTTATTGCCACACAGCGTTTTACTTTTAGACCAAAAAGTTACATTTCGGTCTCATCTGACCAGAGCACCTTCTTCCACATGTTTGCTGTGTCCCCCACATGGCTTCTCACAAACTGCAAATGGGACTTCTTATGGCTTTCTTTCAAGAATGGCTTTCTTCTCATCACTCTTCCATAAAGGCCAGATTTGTGGAGTGTGTGACTAATAGTGGTCCTGTGGACAGATTCTCCCACCTGAGTTGTGGATCTCTGTAGCTCCTCCAGAGTTACCGTGGGCCTCGTGGCTGCTTCTGTGATTAATGCTCTCCTTGCCTGGCCTGTCAGTTTAGGTGGAAGGCCATGTCTTGGTAGGTTTGCAGTTGTGCCATACTCTTTCCCTTTTTGGATGATGGATTGAATAGTGCTCCATTAAATGTTCAAAGTTTGGGACTTTTTTTATAACCTAACCCTGCTTTAAACGTGTCCGCAACTTTATCCCTGACCTGTCTAGTGTGGTCCTAGGCCTTCATGGTGCTCCACGGAACAGCTGTATTTATCCTGAGATTAAATTACACACAGATGGACTCTGTTTACTAATTAGGTGAATTCTGAAGGCAATTGGTTCCACTAGATGTTAGTTAGGGGTATCAAAGTAAAGGGGGCTAAATACAAATGCACACCACACCTTTTAGATATTTATTTGTAAAAAAATTTGAAAAACATTTATCATTTTCCTTCTACTTCACAATTATATGCCCTTTGTGCTGGTCTACCACATAAAATCCCAATAAAATACATTTACGTTTTTGGTTGTAACATAAAAAATATGAAAAATATCAAGGGGTATGAATACTTTTTCAAGGCACTGTATATACACAGTTAGGTCCATATATAGCTGGTCACAGGCATAATTTTCATACTTTTGGCTCTGTATGCCAAAATAATTAAATTACAATGAAACAATCCAAATCAATTTAAAGTGCAGACTTTCAGCTTTAATTCAAGGGGTTAAACATAAATATCAAGTACAAATTTTAGGAACTGCAACCATTTTTATACACAGTCCCCTCATTTTCAGGGGCTCACACGTAGTTGGACAAATTAATATAATCATAAATAAAAAAATAAAATATTCATTTTTAATATTTTGTTGAGAATCCTTTACTGGCAATGACTGCCTTAAGTCTGGAACCCATGGACATTACCAAAGACTGGGTTTCCTCCTTTCTGATGCTTTGCCAGGCTCTAACTGTGGCTGTCTTCAGTTGTTCTTTGTTTGTGGCTCTTTCTGCCTTTAGTTTTACCTTCAGCAAGTGAAATGCATGCTCAATTGGGCTGAGATCAGGTGCTTGACTTGGCCATTGCAGAATATTCCACTTCTTTTCCTTCAAAAGCTCATGGGTTGCTTTTACAGTGGGTTTTGGATCATTGTCCATCTGTACTGTGAAGTGTCGTCCAATCAATTTTGCTGCATTTGGCTGAATCTGGGCTGACAGTATATATCTAAACAATGGAGAATTCATCCGGCTACTTCTGTCTTCTGTCACCTGACACATCATCAATAAACACCAATGACCCAGTGCCACTGGAAGCTATGTATGCCCATGCCATCACACTGCAAGCTCCACCATATTTTACAGATGATGTTGTGTGCTTTGGATCATGAGCTGTTCCAAGCCTTCTCCATACTTTTTCCCATCATTTTGATACAGATTAATCTTAGTTCCATATGTTCAAAGATTGCTTTTCCAGAGCTGGTCTGGCTTTTTTAGATGTTTTTTGGCAAAGTCTAATCAGGCTTATGAATGGTTTGCACCTTGTAGTGAACCCCCTGTATTTGCTCTTGTGAAGTCTTCTCTTAATTGTAGACATTGACAATGATACGCCCACCTCCTGGAGAGTGTCCTTCACTTGTCTGGATGTTGTGAATGAAAGGCAAGTGACAATGCGCAAATGGGTCGAGGCATACAGTATGAACCAGAGTGCTTAAAATGTATATGGTGACTACTACAATGGGCCAGCTGACATGAGAGGGTGGAAGGGAAGGATAAGGAGAAAGGTCACAAGTGGGAAACTAAACACATATATGTACATCAAACCATATAACGTGGATGTTGTGAATGGGTTTTTCTTTACCATAGAGAGGATCCTGCGATCATCCCCCACTGTTGTCTTCCATGGATGTTCAGGCCTTTATATGATGCTGAGCTCACCACTGTGTGCTTCTTTCCTCAGAATGTACCAAACTTTTGATTTGGCCACTCTTAATGTCACTGCTATCTCTCTGGTGGATTTGTTTCCCTTTTGAAGCCTTACAATGGGCTGTTTCACATGCATGGACAGCTCCTTTGAACACATAATGCAGGTTCACAGCAAGATTCCAAATGCAAATACCACACTTAGAATCAACTCCAGACCTTTTACCTGCTTAATTGATGAAGAAATAACAAAGGAATAGCCCACACCTGGCCATGAAACAGCTTTTCATTAAATTGTCCAATTACTTTTGGTCCCTTGAAAAAAGGGGGGGGGGTGGCTATTCTTAAGAGCTTTAATTCCTTAACCCTTCCTCCGATTTGGATGTGCATACCCTCAAATTAAACCTGAGAGTGTTCACTTTCAGCCCATATCCATTATATGACTATAACATGAATATGTAAATACCTGAAAAAAACTAAATGTGTGCCTGTGTCCAAATATATATGGACTTATCTGTATATTTTATTAAATTATGCCCAGACATAGACTTAAACACATAACTAAACCTTCCTATCTCTTGTTCACAGAGAACAGTGCCATCTTAGCTTCTATTTAGATCTGTACAACGTAGTCGCCATGGTGCTGCACATGTGATGACCTATGACACCAGCCATTTGAGAGCTAATATAAGTACACTGGCAACTGTTACACTCACCACTATAGGCATGCTTTAAATGCAGTTTGCACTGCACAGGCAATGCACATCCTTGGTGAGTAAGATTACATATCTTCGGGTTGTGTTTCTATATGTGTCATGAGCTCACTGAGACAGAATGGCTAACTTTACCTGATTAAATGCTATTAAAAAGATTATATTTTTGTGTTCTTGCTGCAATCCACCCAACCATTAGTATAAACCCCAACTGAAATTATTCAAATATATTAATAGTAAAAAGGTCAGGTCAGAGCATGTAGGCCCTATACAAAATAATCTAAAGTGGGTGACTAGGGACAAAGAGAAGGCAGATTTATTAAATACATCCTCAAAATGAAGGTGGAGGAGCGCAAGGTCTCTAACATCCACCAGCTCCATGATGTCCTCATGGAGGAGTGGAAGAGTACTCTAGTGGCAACTTGTGAAGCTCTGGTGAACTCCATGCCCAAGAGGGTTAAGGCAGTGCTGGAAAATAATGGGGGCCACACAAAATATTGACACTTTGGGCCCAGTTTGGACATTTTCACTTACAGGTGTACTTTGTTGCCAGTGCTTTAGACATTAATGGCTGTGTTTTGAGTTATTTTGAGGGGACAGCAAACTTACACTGTTATTCAAGCTGTACACTCACTACTTTACATTGTAGCAAAGTGTCATTTCTTCAGTGTTGTCACATGAAAGGATATAATAAAATATTTACAAAAATGTGAGGGGTGTACTCACTTTTGTGAGATACTGTATATCCTCCATAATATTCACACTCCTCATAGAATCCCTTGTTGCCAAAATATGAGTGGATTCCCGCATTTCAGGCATTCCGTACCAAGGGACTGAACATAAAATCAGTCTCTTTTCGGACGATATAATCCTGATGGTCACCAACCCCTCCCAATCTCTTTACTCGATATGCAAAATTTTATCCCAATTTGCTGAAGTTTCCTATTATAAAAACAAATCCAAATATCTGTGATTCTGAAACTACAAACCCCCTTGGTCACACAAAAATCTCTTACTAAAACTTTCCCATTCACCTGGGCTAAGAAATCCATTCCATATCTAGGCATTAATCTAACCCCTTCAACTAGCCAACTATTCGAATGTAATCATAAATCACTAATGTAGTCCATATACAAAGATCTACAGTCCTTGCGATCCTTTCGCACATCCAAACTGGGATGAATCACAGTAGTCAAAGGGTTTATACTCCCTAAACTATTATATTTATTTAGAACCCTCCCCATACCACTTCCCTCCAAATACTTTTATGCTGTACAAAAACAAATAAAGTAATATATTTGGGAATCTAAATGCCCTAGATGCTCTGCTCACCTCCTACATAGACCACTAAAAAAAGGTGGAGCTGCCCTCCCTCATATACACTTGTATTACATCTCCACCCTACTCAACCAGATGTACATCTGGTAGCACACAACTAAAGATAAAACTTGGTCACAGATGGAACCACCATTACTTCATCCACTTAACCCAAGTAACTTTCTCCTCCTAAGCTCTATCTACTCTAAACATCATATCGTGAATCACCCCTGCATTAAAGCATAAAGCATCCCTTGAAGCTTGGACCTCACTATTATCTTACAAATTTCCAGTAATTAGATCACTACCTCTACCTGTTGATATCCTTAAAGCTATAATACCTAACCTAAATTTAACACCCTGGACAAGTAGAAAGATCTGTAATCTCCAAGTCCTTTATGTAGACAATAAACTACTGCCCTTCCGTACCTTGCAGAATACCTTTGCCTTACCTCTTTCTGAATTCTACACATATATAAGAGTTTATCACTATCTGAGCACCTCCACAATCTCTCCTAACATTACCCTCCCAACCCCTATTTTGCAGTTCTTTGAAAACCCCAAATACCTAGGACTTGGAATAACTTTTTTCTATTTGTATCTTAATAACCTAATATTCCCCATTAGGACACCTTCACTAAACAAATGGGAAAGTACCCTTGGCAGTAATATACTCGACCATTCCTGGCAAAAAATATTCTGATATACCACCAATGCTTCCAGATGTACGAATCACTGGGAGTCTTATCTAAAAATTCTTCACTTCTGGTATTTTATGCCCTTGAAACTCTCTAAAATTTACTCCGATACCTCACCCCTTTGCTGGCACCAATGCAGAGACCAAGGTTCCCTGTTACATATTATGTGGTCTTGCAAATCCTGCATATCATATTGGAATAAGATATTCAAACTAGTAGCAGAAGTGATGCATGAAGTAATTAGCCCAGACCCCAAAATGGCCTCACTCCACATAGGCATAGAGGAACTTCCCTTCAAATCCAGAACAATTATTATCCAGATACTCCAAGCAGCAAAATTGATGATTACTAAACTACTATATACGAGACAGTCACAACAATCAATCATCATTGCTATATGGAATGCAGATTTGCTTTACGGAAGCTATTATATTCTAAATTTGCCAAAATGTGGTCACTATGGCTAAACAACCCTAACTGCACAATGTTATATTGACAGTTTATTCTAAACTGGAGTGCAACTTATCCACATCTATAATATACTTGACTGATACTCTATCTACCTGACTATCCTGACCTACTCTTCATCCTCCCCCTCTTCCTGTTTCCCTCCCTCCTTCTTCTTCCTTGCCATTTTTCCACACCCTATTTCTAATCTCCAACTTTATTTTTCCCTTGAGTTCACACTTTCATTGTTATTTGAATACACATGAATGTACCATTTAACCACTTCAATACCAGGCACTTACCACCCTTCCCGCCCAGACCAATTTTCAGCTTTCAGCGCTGTTGCATTTTGAATGACAATTACGCGGTCGTGCGACGCTGTACCCAAGCAAAATTTTTTATCATTTTGTTCCCACAAATAGAGCTTTCTTTTTGTGGTATTTGATCACCTCTGTGGTTTTTATTTTTTGCGCTACAAATAAAAAAAGACCAAAACGTTTTTCTTTGTTTCTGTCGCAAAATTTTGTATATAAGTACATTTTCTTCTTCACTGATGGGCACTGATGTGGCTACACTGATGGGCACTGATGAGGCTACACTGACGGACACTAATGAGTCAGTACAGATTGGCACTGATGATGAGGCATATATATGCAGCACTGATGGGCACTGATAGGCAGCACTGATAAGCAGCACTGATATGCAGCACTGATGGGCACTTATAGGTGGCACTGGGCATTGATGGGCACTTATAGGTGGCAGTGATGGGCACTGATAGGTGGCACTGGTGGGCACTGATAGGTGGCACTGGTGCGCACTGGTACATGGCACTGTATACAGCACTGTTAGGGACAGCACTGGCAGGCATCACATATGGGCACAGTGCCATCCCTACAGTGCAGTGTATACCTCTTACCTAGTGGTCTAGTATGGGTTCCCTGGTGGTCCCTGGGTGGCCTCCAGATCATCTCCCTGGTGGTCCTGGGTGGCCTCCTCATGGTGTCCCTGGGAGAGGGGGCTCCCTGGTGGTCCAGTGTGGCGATCCTGAAGGGGGCTGCACTGATAAACGTTCAGTGCAGACCCCCCAGTTAGGAGAGCAGCTGATCGGCTCTGCACTACTCAGGTCTGCAGACCTGAGTAGAGGAGAAGCCGATAAACGGCTCTTCCTGTTTACACTGTGACCATCCGTGATTGGTCATGGCTGATCACATGGTAAAAAGCTTCCGATGGAAGCTTTTTACCTGGATCAGTAATGTAGGGGGGTCAGACTGACCCATGGCACCATCGATCGCCGCAATGCGAGCCCCCCGCAGGCGCGCAATCGCGGGCTATCCTGGGGACATCAATAGATGCCCAGTCAGGATAACGAAGCCACCACCTGGCAATAATTTGTCAATAGGCCAGAGTGGGAAGTGGTTAAGATTGTATAGTACTTTTTAAACACCTGTATCATTTCTGAGTGTGATCTCTTGTATTCACCATGTTATATTCCTATGTTTAAGCTCAATATAATTTACTTGAATAAAAAAAAAGAAAAAAAAACTTAGACAGAGGGATGTCTGTGGATGTGGTATACTTGGATTTTGCAAAAGTGTTTGACACAGTTCCCCACACACAGCTTATGTGTAAGGTAAAGTCTACAGGTTTGGAAAAATCAGTTTCTAAATGGATAGAAAACTGGCTAAAAGAACAAATTCGGACAGTAGTGGTTAATGATTCTTACTCTGAATGGTCCAAGGTTATCAGCGGTGTACCCCAAGGTTCAGTGTTGGGATCCTTACTTTTTAATATCTTTATAAACAGTATATGGTTTGGGATTAAATGTACCCTTTCAGTATTTGCAGATGACACCAAGCTATGCAGTGAAATAACGTCCTTACAGGATAGCTCCATCTTACAAGCAGACCTCAATGCACTGCTTAAAGTGGTTGTCAACTCGTGACAACCATTTTAACCTACAGGTAAGCCTATGATAAGACTTACCTGTAGGTGCCCTGCATATCTCCTAAACCTGTACGGTTCAGGATATATGCAGTGTATTAGCTGTGCCGATGTCATTTCGGCACATACGCAGTGAAAAAACGGCCCCCGTGCCCTTTCTCCATTGTGATCGCGCCATGACTGGCGGCTCTGTGACTGGCCGGAGTCGCGGCCCCGGAAGGAAGAGGGGCTGAAGATGGACGCTGCCAGTACAGGGGACAGCGCTGGACATCGCAGGCTTTGTTTGCAGGTAAGTGACACATAATGGGCTACTATGAGATGCATAGTAGCCCATTATGCTTCTAGTTTACAGGGGAATGTAGAGGAAGTAAACCCAATCTGGGTTTACTTCCTCTTTAATTAGGCGACTATGTGGCAGATGAGGTTTAATGTAGATAAATGTAAAGTTATGCACTTGGGGGCTAAGAATATGCATGCATCATACATACTAGGGGGAGTAGAACTGGGGGGATCCATAGTGAAGAAGGATCTGGGGGTTTTAGTAGATCATAAGCTTACTGTAATAATAGCATGCAAGGCCAAGCTGCAGTTTCCAAAGCGAGCAAAATCCTTTCTTATATACTCCAGAAAGAGATATCATTTTGCCCCTGTACAAATCGTTAGTAAGACCTCATCTGGAATATGCAATTCAGTTTTGGGCACCAGTTAATAAAAGGATATTGGGGAAGTAGAGAAAGTGCAGAGAAGGGCAACCAAACTGATAAGAGGCATGGAGGAGCTCAGCTATGATGAATTATTAGAGGAACTGAATTTATTCTCTCTTGAGAAGAGGGGATATGATCAACATGTACAAATACATAAGTGGTCCATATACAGTAGTGAACTTCATGTTGAGTTATTCACTTTAAGGTCAAAACAGAGGACAAGTGGGCACTCTTTACGCCTACAGGAAAAACAATTTCATCTCCAAATAGGAAAGGTTTCTTCACAGTAAGAGCTGTGAAAATGTGGAATAGACTCCCTCCAGAGGTGATTCTGTCCAGCTCAGTAGATTGCTTTAAGGAAGGCCTGGATTCTTTCCTAAATCTACATAATATAACTGGGTGCTAACATTTAGAGGTAAATTTGATCCAGGGAATTTGCGATTCCCTCTCGGGTAATCAACAAATTCTTCTTTTGTAGTAACACTTTACATAATATTTGGAGATGCTCTGATCAGCTGCATTGTTTGCAAAAGTTGCATCCTGAACTGCTGATCTTTTGTCACTTCAAATGATAGTAAAAACATCCTATCAATGACCGTTTCTTAATTTTTTTGAACCTCCATGCAACTTTATAAATATGCATAATATGACACTGGATGGAGCCTGAATATTGATGATGCTATCTTGAAAGGAAAGCAATTTAAGGAATTGTCAGGGGAGTACTCTGAAGGGTAACAAATTATTTTAAGTTGTACACTTACACATTACTGAGCATGTACTTAGCATGAAAAAAAAAATATCTGAAGCTATGCCCACTCTAAAGCTGTCTGTAAGGCTAAGTATTCATTAACGCTGAACCCAGAAGTTCTAGTCTGTGTGTGAACTGGCATGCATCCAGTCTTCCCTGTAGGAGAGGGCAATACATATGAGAAGGAACTGTCACCACTACAAACATATCAATACATCGTAGAATTAAATCAAACTAATGGATCAATAAATACTTATGTAGAGCCATTTGGCTCTACTCCAGCCCCTTTGGAGCCACTGTGGGTGTCAGGAGTGTGCATTAAACAACCCATTTTGATGCTGGCAAGTATAGGGTAAAAACAAGAAATTGTGATTGATTAGTGTATCCCAATGATTTGTACTTGCATACAGTGAAAATATAACATCATTTGTGTCACTAAACTCCATTGACTGATATTCCTTTGTCTCTGTCAGATTTCAGGTAATATAGACTCAAGCTCTCCTAACATGTCTTACACACCCTTGCCACCAGTACCCAGGGATCCAACAACTCACAGAGGTAAGGTGTACATGCAATATTATTTATATAGTCTTTTACTGCAAGGTGGTTAAAAGTTTACAACATGTCTCTCTCTTGTTCACTGCATCTCGCTGCCTCAGCATTTTCACTCTGCGCTACACTTTTTCAAATGGGTGATGAAAAAAAATCCCTGTCAGGCCCACAGCCTGTGCTTTGAATTAACAGGATTTAAATGCTACGCTTTAGCAAAAAATATAAATCTTGTTCCTTGTACAACTATCTGATAGGTATCTTTGGCTATGGTGGCAAAACCTTGAGTGTGAGCTATCAATTTTCCAGCATGGAATTACTGTCTTGTATACATAGAGAATCTGCATTTACGGGCAATGATAACAACCAAATGGGTTAAAAATGTAGTAATGTAGCACAAGATGGGGATCAAAAACCTAGTCCTTAACACCCGGAGGTCAATTTCTAGGTCACAGAAGCAGAATGAGTTTGACATTTAAGTTCCAACCCCACTGAATAGTTTTATTTCTGGAGGCTTGTAACACATTGGACAATAACACAGGTTGATGCATGATGTGAAATATCACTGAATATGTTTTATCTACAGAGGTACAACCATAATTATGTGATTTTAGAGGGGCAGGTTTTTCACTCCTACTACCAGCTAAACAAACAGATTTCCAAAGAAAGCAAAATAATAAGCACATGAATCCTATCCATAGACTGTGTGTAAATAGGTATGGTTTTAGAATGTAGTGCTGTTTGTTCATTAAGTTGTTTTAAGTTATTTTGAGCTTGATTCTAAAAATCATAAAAGTGGTAAAGCAGAACTTGCACAATTTGCTTTCTACTTTTGCGTGCAGATCTGCTTTGTTTTATGTATATACTGTATATGTGTGTGTATATTCCGTACGGTGTGTGTGTGTTTGTGTATATTCTTAACACAATGCTATGGCTGCCTACCTAAACTTTGTATTTTAGGAAGCTGTGATAGAAAGCTGGTACTTGATGATATTTTTCTCAACCACTTTCTATAGCATCCTTCTTGTTGTTCTAAACCTGCTTTGCTGTCAACAACTTGGACCCACAAACTTCATCATTCTGTTGGTCCATAATTATAATTGATGGCCTTATGGGCTATTCGGAAGGTGTGGAAGAGGTGGGACTGAGCTTTGAACCACAGGAGGTTTAAGCAATTGTGTGCCCTGAGCTCCCATTCTTTTCTTTTCACATTCGGGTGGTGCGCTTGCGGGACGTTACGAAAAGTCCTGCAAGCAGCATCTTTGCGGCGGGTTGGGAGCGCTGTAAATAGTGCTCCCAAAACACCCCTGCCCATTAAAATGAATAGGCCATGCTTCCATAGCACCTGCAAAGTGCTTTGGAAGCACTGCAAAATGGGTCTTTTTTGTTTTTTTACCCAAAAAGGCGGCCCGTTAGCGCCCGAAAACCGTTCAAAAGTGCCACAATAATGCCGCTAATGCACGGCCAAAACCGGTGCTTTAGTGCTGTTTTACCGGTGCTGCAGTGTGAAAGGGGTCTAAGGATATATTTGAGCTTCAGTTTTCTCTCAAGGCCAAAGTTAATTTTTCCATCTGTTGTATGTCGTTGACCCTGGTAAACCACTGTGCCATTGTGTGTGTGTGTGTGTGTGTGTGTGTGTAGGGAGATCTGTTGCTTCCACATATGGAATGCAAGCCCTTGTAGTGTTCAAGAGAGAAAAAAGTTGTGATACAAGGTCACACAGACACTGTTAGCGGAATCTCTTGTGCCTTAAAAAATGTAAATTTATTTATTTATTTATTTTTTTTGTTTTATACCACTTCAGTAGACCGCCGCCATTGTTTCTTTTCATAATAGTGTTCAATCTGCGGTTATGTCTCATCATCGTGGCATTTTTTCCTTCCCTTCTTTTTTTCCGATACAAAACACACAAAAATACATAGTTCTTTTTTTTTTTTTTTTTCCTTTTTTTCCCCTTCCCCTCCCCTTCTCTCTACCTTTCCCTTTCTTTCTGTCTGGTTGTTTCCCAGGTACCCTCTCACTTTCCTTCTTACCTTACTTCTTACGCACCCTCTCTTCCCTTGTTATGCCACAAAAAAACAAAAAAAAATTTTTTTATTCCTTACCTCTTATATAGTGTAAATTTGCCCTTTCCTTTCTTTTACTTATATATTGTGTTTCTCACTTTCTTTCTTCCCCTTCCCTTTCTTCTCACTTTCCCTTTCCATCTCTCTTCCCCTCCCCTTCCCCTTTTTTTCCTTTTTTTTTTTTTTTTTCTT
>BLSH010323971.1:682303-708158 GCA_018402905.1 Glandirana rugosa | reverse complement strand
ATTTTTTTTTTTCTCGTTCATTCTCGTAGACTTAGATTAACACAATGATATATTTCGGACCGATTTGGGTTTTTATATAACGTCGTACGGCTAGGAATTTAAACCACCGTCGTAATGAAAAGAAAAAAAAATCCATAAAAAGGTATTAAACGTGGGCCACTAGGCCCGTTATTTAGACAATATAAAGTTGAAAGAAATTGTCTGGTTTGACAGATCTTTTTCACCGTCAATATCCCAACACTTTTTCGTGGATTGTGATTACTCCCACAAATGTTACCAGTCGAACATAAGTAAATCAATCCTACCTTTTTCTGTTCTTAAGAAAAAGCTGAATTTTCAACTATGTCCTTGGAATACTGATTCCCGAATGGGAGTGTCCCTGTTCAATATAACCAGCTGAAGCACTTGCAGTTTCTAACTAAATGAATACAAGCTGACCATTGTAAACACCCTCATTAGTGTTAGGTGCTTTTTCACAACCCTATAACTGCCACTTTTTCTAGACAGTTTGGTCTGTTAAAGAAAGTTGAAATATAACAGATTTATTGCCCGGATCACCGGGTGCAAATTATGGAAAAATACCTAAAAAAAAAGAAAAGTAATGCTGCCACCAAATTTAAGGATCGGCATGCTGCAATATATTTTTGGGTTTAGCCAGGCTTTATATAGTAACACAATTAGATTCAGATGCTCTTACTTGCTCTTTTTTTTTTTACCACTTCAGTAGACCGCCGCCATTGTTTCTTTTCATAATAGTGTTCAATCTGCGGTTATGTCTCATCATCGTGGCATTTTTCCCTTCCCTTCTCTTTTTTTTTTTTTTTTCCTTTCTTCTCCCTTCCCCTCTCTCTTTTTCCGATACAAAACACACAAAAATACATAGTTCCCTTCCCCTCCCCTTCTCTCTATCTTTCCCTTTCACTCCTCTTTCCCTTCCCCTTTCTTTCTTTCATTCTTTGTGTTATATATTCATTTTCTTTCCTTTCCCATTTAAATGTGATATATTCTCCATTCCTTATTTTTAAAAGTGTATTCAACAAACAAGAGAAAAAAAAACAAAAAAAAAAAAAAACATCAGATTGATCCCTCCTCTCCCACGCATTCTTCATTCCATTCTTCCTTTCACTCTCCCACGGACCCTTTGTTGGTCTGTCTTTCAGTCTACCATCTCTCTCTCCCCTTCCCTCCTATATGACATTATTTAGTTTCATATTTCTAGGCTCTAGCCATGGTCCCCATATATTCCCATATTCTTCCTCCTTCCTTCTTTTAATGTATACAAATTTTTCTTTCCTTATCATTGTATTCATTTCTTTAAGCCACTCTAGTTGGGTCGGGGGTTTCACTGCTATCCATCTCTTTGCTATTATTTTCCTTGCTAAAAATAAACTTTTTGCTATTGCCATTCTTTTCTTTTTGTTCATTTTCTCATCCAGGTATCCCAGTATACACACCACAGGGGCTAGTTCCAATGTTGTTTTAAATACTTGGTTTATATTCCTTACAATTTCTTCCCAGTATCTATGTAACTTTGGGCATCTCCATATCATGTGGATCAAGTCTCCCTCTTTTTCTCCACATCTGGGACATTTTGCATCTTGTCTCCGCCCAAATCGGAACAGCTTCTGTGGTGTATAATACGTTCTGTGTATCAAAAACAGGTGCGAGATCCTCTGTGATGGAGATAGTGATACCTTCATTCCCATTTCCAATATTTTTTCCCATTGCTCTTTTTTAATTTCTCCCAAATCTTCCTCCCATTTTTTAATAAATCCAAGTTCCCCCTTATCCTTCAGCCATGCTCCACATATATCCCTATATAGTGCAGTTATCATTCCTTTGGTCTTCTTTGTCTCTATTACCGTTTGTAACTTTGTTACTTCACACCATTTTATTGGGGCATGTTGGAACTGTTTTTCTAAAGCGTGTCTCATCTGGAGGTATACATAGAATGACCGTTTAGTTATCCCATATTCCTCTTTCATTTCCTGGAATGTTTTCAATGTCGTGTTGTTATATAGTTGGGATAATCTTCTTATGTTTTTCCCTTCCCACTCCCCATTTTTCCCTACTTCCTTTATCTCTTCCAGGAATTTGTTGTTCCTTATTGGGGAGTATTTTGTGAACCCCTCATAGCCCAACATTTTTTTCACTGTCTTCCATACTGTCTTCCATGCAAATGTTCCTGCCTCCAATGCTTCCACTATTGATCCCTGTTTTACTCCTCCTTCCATCAGGTTCCTTTCTGTACTTCCCCCTTCCTGCATACCACATCCTCTCAGGTGTACTAGTTGTGTCGCTAAAAAATAACACCATGGCTGAGGTACTTCCAATCCCCCTTCTTCTTTGTCTCTTTGCAGCGCTTGTAGGCCTATCCTAGCGTGCTTCCCTTTCCATATCAACTCTCTGAAGACGGTTTCTAGCTTCCGGAACCAACATTTAGGAATCCAAACCGGGGAATTTTGTACTATATATAATAGCTGAGGTAACCACACCATTTTTATCAAGTTGCTTCTACCTGCGACTGTCAGCGGCAGCTTACTCCATATTTTTTGCTGACTTCTAAATTTTCCTATTAATGGCCCCAGGTTATTTTTTATATACTCTTTGGGGTCTCTACTTATTTGGACACCTAGGTATTTTATTTTGTCCACTACTTTAAGGCCTGTATCTTCCTGCCCTGCTGTTATTCCATCTACATCTATCGGTAGTAGATATGATTTCTCCCAGTTTATTTCTAATCCGGAGATCCTTCCAAACGTCTCTACTAATTCCATTACCGACTTCAATGATGTCCTGGTGTCTCCCAAAAATAACAGAATATCATCCGCATACATTGCCAGTTTTTCTTCCCCAATCTCCCTTTGGAATCCACTTATTCCCCCTGACTCCCTGATCGCTATAGCCAGAGGTTCCAGTGCCAGGGCGAAGAGCAGGGGCGATAGGGGGCACCCCTGTCTCGTCCCCCTGGTTAACTGGAAGATTCCTGAGCACTCATTATTTACTCTCACCTTCGCTCTTGGTTCTAGATACAACATCTTCACCCATCCGACAAACCCTTCTCCAAACCCGAAGCTTGCCAAAACCTGCCATAAATACTGCCATTCTAGGCTGTCAAAGGCCTTTGTTATGTCCAATGCCAACAGGGCCCTTGGTTCCCTGCCTGTTGTTGGAATTTGTAAATTAAGATATGCTCTTCTAATATTGGTGCTTATATTCCGGTCTGGCATAAAACCTGCCTGGTCAGGATGTACATATTTAGTCACCACCGCTTTCAGTCTAGCCGCTAGTACCCCCGCCAAGATCTTAATATCGGCCCCTAGGAGAGATATTGGCCTATAGGATGTTGGATCCAATGGGTCCTTATCCTCTTTCGTTATTACTATGATGGTAGATTCCATCATGGTGTCTGGTAAGTGACCTTCTTCCCGTGCTGCCTTTAGCACTGTCAGCAATGCTGGTGCCAATACCTCTCCATATTCCTTATATATCTCTGCAGCCAGTCCGTCAGCTCCAGGAGATTTTTGGTTAGCCATTGCCTTAATTGCCTCATGTATTTCCTCTATGGTTATCGGGCTATCCAGCCTCTCCTTGTGTTCCTCTGAGAGACACGGGATCTCCAACCCAGCGAGGAAGTCCCGTGCCTCCCCTGCTTCCTCTTGACCTCTTGTTTTATATAGTTCTCTAAAAAATTCCCCAAATTCCTCCCCTATTCCGGCCTTTTCTGTGATGATTCCTCCCTCTACTCCCCTAATTGCCATAATATTTGTTTTGGGGGAGTTGGCTCTAGCCACCACTGCTAACATATGCCCCACATTCTCTCCCTCAACATATGATTCTTGTTCTCTAAACATCTTAGCTCTCTCTACCTCCATCAGAAGTAGTTGTTTATATTCTTGCTGCACCTCTATCCATTTGTTCTTCTCTGCCTCCCCTGGGTTCTTTATATACCCTCTTTCTGCATCCGCCACTCTTTCCATTGCCACCCTTTCCCTCTCTTTAGTTGCCTTTCTAATTTGTGACACCTTTTGTATTAGTATCCCCCTTAGAAAGGCTTTTAAAGAGTCCCATACTACTCCCATAGGGGTGGTTCCTCTGTTCCTTTCAAAGTACTCTTTAATCTGGTCTTTCACTCCTCCAGGGTCCCTTATTAGTCCCAACCATAACGGATTTATCCTCCATTCCCTCCTACCACTCCTCTCCGCTGTTTTTATTGATACTATCATCGGTGCGTGATCTGAGAGACCTCTTGGCATGTATTTAACTATGATGTTGTTCCTTAACGCACTTTCGTTCCCCCAGGCCATATCTATTCTAGATAATGTACCATGTGTTTTAGAGTAACATGAGTATTCTTTCCCATTTGGATTTCCCTGTCTCCAGATGTCCTTCCATCCTACCTCTTGCATAATTTCCCTCAGTTTGCCCCTCTGTGGTGTATTTCTTTCTTCTTTAGCTGGGTATCTGTCTTTATCTCCCTCTACCACTGTATTAAAGTCCCCCACTACCACTACCGGGACCTCCGGTTTCCCTGTGGTGAATGCAATTAATTTATACAATACCTCCTCTTTGAATGGGGGTGGGATATATATATTTGCTATTATTATCTCCCTGTTCTCCACTAGGCAATATAAGAAAATATAGCGACCTTTGTCATCTGTTACTACTTTCCTGCAGGAGAATCCCACCTTAGTTCCAATCAGCGTACTCACTCCTCTGGAGTACGTCGAGTGGACCGAGTGATACTGGGTCCGAAATCCATAGAGTTTCAGTTTCTCCACTGTCTCTTTTGTTAGATGTGTCTCCTGCAGGCATACTATTGTTGCTTCATACATTCTCAATAGTGAAAATACGGCTGACCTTTTTTTCCCATCTCCCAGCCCTCTTATATTCCTGGAGCAAATCTTCATGTCCTTACTTTTTTTACAAAAAATTTAAATTTATTGATCACAGATTAAAATATATATATTCAAACCAAAGTTGCAACCTGACACCATTATCAAAAATGTCCTAGATGGTGCCAGTCACCCCACTGCCACTCTATATACATATGGCTAGGCTACAGTCCAATTTAAACCAGTGGTAAAAGTCATACAGGAAAAATGGCAATGTTCTGAAAAATAGCAGCCAGCATCAAGTTCATCACTTTGTGCCAGAGTGCATCAGTGACAGTACCGGGACAGCCAGAGGCGGTTTGAAGTGGAGGAATGGCCCAAAGCTGTGGGTGCTGGGAGTGACACTGTGAATAAAAGTGGAAGCAGGCAATCAAGCTTCGTTATGCAGCCATCAAGTCACACCTCCCTGAAATAGTCCAGCTGGGTAGGGGAGCAAGATCACAGATTTGTAAGTAATCAACTGCAACACTCCTATGGAGTAATGTACTTGTGTACGCTCACCCAATCCCGTCTGCTGGATTCTCTCATGCTTTAAAAGTCCTCCTCCGTTGGTAGCAGCCACTCCTTAGAATGTATATCCAGGTAGCCAGCAAATGAGAGCCGTATGGTGCGGCTCCAACAAACAAACCCACATGTGGCTGATAGTATCCTGGGCTGGGAGGGTGGGGTCAGCAGCGTTACTAGGGCAGCGGAGTGACGCCGGCTGGCGCGTTTTGTCCAGCCAATCTGTGGACTTCCTCAATGCTAGTGGAGGGGCTGGCCCATCATGGCTTAAATACTGTAAATATAAAGGTGTAATACCTAAAGATGACCACTAGATGTCATATAGCCCCATTCCTTGAAGAAACAAAACTCAACTCACTACATACTGTTCTTTTGTGTGAAAATACATCCACTGGTGAGCGATCCTGATCTAAATTGTACCAAATATCCTCTGGGATGGGGGGGGGGGGCATTCTTAATTATCCCTCCTAGTCCCTGAGGCCAAAGTATAAAGACGATCAACAGGACAAAGGTCATTAGTGATATACCAGATAGCCATAAACTTGAGACCTGTCATCTGCAACAATAGAGACCCAGTTTGCTCTTCCACTGACTGAGAAGGAACCATGTCTTTAACAGGTGTATCTAAGCTAGGGATCCAGGAACACAGAAAGATTGAATTCTGTATTCAACCCCTTAGGTGTCATAAAATTCAAAACATAGATCCTTGTAGTGTTCAAGAGGTGGATAAGTAATGATCTACTATAAAGTTTTCTAGAGAGAGGTGTCAGGTGTAACAGGACTCCAGCAGGGTTGTCAAAAAGGGATATGTCTTTGAGATGTAAGGAAGGGCAGTCCCAAAACATGTGTACGAGTATATCCTTCTGTGACTTACAATGCCAACAAGATCACTCTGCTGTGAGAACAGTTTAGCAAGGACAACCAGTCAGTCTTGGTATCTGCATCTGATTAAGATTTTGTGTTCTAAATGTGGTATTCAGATCACTCTAGCATTTGCATAGGAAAGGAGGATCTTTCTAGGAATATATTTCTTACAGTACATGATGGGATATGAAGAGAGTCTTTCTCATGGCTCCCTTTCCAAGGCAGAGCTTCTCAAATAGGGTGAACTCCCTTTGAACGGTAATCAGTTTGGGCAGAGAACAGAGAAAACAAGTGACTTGTTGGTTTCTCCACAACATCCAAAGTCACAGGGTCTGAGAGCACATCTTCAATTCTCTTCCATTTTCCACATTCAGGAATTTGGAGGCCCTAAGGAACCCTTAATCAGTCCAGCATCTGAATACCTTATCCATAAGTCCAGGAATAAAATCTGGGTGGCCTATGATGGGCGTCAAAGATGAGGGGAAACTCTGCAAGTCTAAAAGTTTGTAATATCAGTCTAGCTTCAGGAAAGTCGAGCAGATCAATGGCTGGTTGTGCAGGTCTTGAGTCTTCTTCTTACCTGCCCAGGGGATTGAGAAATGATGGAATGGAGAAATGAGACACACAGAGGTTTGTGGTTGATGCCTACACCAATCTACTACTCTTGATGTGTGTAATATAGAGTTGGGTCTAGGAATCCCGGTACTTCTTTGGGTTTTGGTCTGAGCAAATTGTTCTACCGAGGCAGGTTGCTTTACCCTGCCAGATAAATCTGGTAAAGGCTGCTCGGATAAACCTGAAGAAGGCTTGAGGGCTGCCAACAATTTTAGGGTGACGTGTAAAATGAAAAATGTGCTCTACTGGAGATGTGTGATGAGACAACCTCCATATGCAGCTTAGCGGACAGGAGCTTATATCTGACTTTCGTCAAATATATGTAACCTACAAGACTTAGGCAGATTAAACGTTGGAGGATTATCTTTATGGGTTCTACTTCATATGAAAGAATTTGCTCATTTACAATGGCAGCTTGGGCTCAGACACTGTGACCACTGTTTTTCTTTAGCTATATCCTATTAATCTTAAAAAAAATAAGGTATATCTGTATCCAAAAGTATATCTAGGACATGTTAAGGAAGTTTAAGGAATTGCTGTCTGTGTCCCTGCTGAGGTGACTACCGTGACTTGTTCGCTTTATTTGTCTTGGTGACCATTGGCACCAGCACAGAATTTGAAAGGAAATCTAAATATTACGGTTGTTCCCAGTATAGGATTTGAGTGGAAATCCTTTAACGATGACACATTTCCAGTCACAACTATCTTGGACCGTACTTTCCCTTATATTCAAGAGATTTCAATAACTTTTTTAAAGCTCCCTGCCCTCAAGTAAACACTTAAATGTATAGGATGTACACACATACAAAAACAACAATTGTGGGTATTATATTGTGTTTGTGTGCACTAAAATTCATTGGAGAGTATTTTTTACAGAAAATAAAGATTTGAGTACCGTAACTATCATGTGTTATAATAAATTGCAGCTTCCACTATTTTATTCTATATAACATTTTAGGGGTTCTAGGTAATCTAAGACCCCATACACACAATTAGATTTTCTGCAGATTTGTGTCTTCAGATTTCCCAAAACCATATAATATGAGGTCAAATCTTAAAGTGGTTGTATACTCTCTTATCGTTTTCAGCTAAGGAAGCTGACATCTTAGCCTCTGTTTAATCTGCAACTGCCATGATGCTGCACATGTGATCCATTATGATACCATCCATTGGATGGTTTGCTAGTTTGGTTGAGAGCACAATCAAGGAGACAGCTAGCATTTCCGGCATGCCGGGAATATTAACTCTTTTTTGACACTATCAAATGGATGTGTAGACAACCGCTTGTAGAGTTTCAATTTGTATGCAATCAGGCAGGCCCTTACTCTACATGCTTTTGTTAAATCTGAAGGAAAAAATCTGCAGAAAATCTAATAGTGTGTATGGGGTCTTAGAGCCTAAAATGTGCATTTTAACATGAAAAAAATGAATACAAAAATGGCTGTCAGTGAAAGGGTTACATCTTTGCAGCTACATTACATTCATCTATGAATTCAGATCCTAAGTGTTACATATGATAGATTCTATATTAATATATTAGTTGTTTTCCCTTAGAAATATTAAATAGACAAATACACTTTTGAATTATGACTAGAATGTTTCTGTATTTTGATATAAGGTTAAAAACCCAGCCTGTGCTAAAAGCATTACCCCCTATGCATTAAATTGAATACAGCTGAGAAAAGTGGAGATGGAAAAGGACTTTAGAATTCTGGCACCACTAAATATTGAACTGCAGCTGCAAACGTAAATAACATTTTGGCATGTATAAAAAGAGATTTTTTACTCTGTATAGGTCCTTGTGAGGCTGTAAATAAATGCAAAGTTCACTTTTGGGTAGCATGTTGTACTAAGGCATAGGACGTTTCAGGAGTTATAAAGGCAGGCATCCAATGTAATAAAGAAGGTGGGTGGTGTTACTTACAATATTTTTTTTATTACAGGTATTTATAAATCGCCGCCAATTTTATGCAGCGCTTTATATATGTATTGTAGATTCACATCAATCCCTGTGGTCAAGGAGCTTACATTCTAAAGTCCCTAACTCACATTCATACATACATATACTAGGACCAATTTAGACAGGAGCCAATTAGCCTACCGGCATGTCCTTGAAGTGTGGAAGGAAACCAGAGTACCCGGTGGAAACCCGCAAAGAGAGAACATGCAAACGTCATGCAGGTAGTGCCGTGCTTGGGATTCAAACCGACAACCTGCTTGGCAGAAGTGCTAACCCCCTAGTCACTGTGCTGTCCCAACAAAAAACATGTAGCACTACCCCATAGGAGCTGCTAGAGCATTGCCCAGGTATTCTCCACTTCTGTAATGACAGCCAGGCACAAGGTAATTCCAGAGCCAGGTGCACACACACTTCAGTTTGTTGGAGTCAGTTTGTTGGAGTCAAAGACCAGTCTAGGGTGTCGTTTTGTAGTCTTATTTTAGAGGAACTTGGATAGGGTAAGAGGTTTGCAGTAGGATACGACAAAACAAAATAATGCACAACTTAAGGACTCCAGCTGTTCTAAGATGGAGCATTAGGTGAAATCCCTTGCTGGGAGCAGATGGCAGCCTTCTCCTGATTTAGCAGTGTAGAAGTAAAGAAGCTTGAGCAAAGTCCCTTGCAGTAAGTAGCAGGTAGGCAGAGCTCTTCAGAACACTGGCCAGCTGAATGAAGAACAGCAGAAGGGGGTTAACAGCACTAGTGCCTGAGATCCCTCAGATTTCTGTACTTACAGGCCTTTGTAGAGCAACGGGCAGTCTCTCTCATACCAGATGGATCCTCAGCAAACTCCCCCCTCAGTCAGCTTAGTAGAACCAGGGCCACTCTTCCATACCAGTTTTGTGAGAAGCCATGTGGGGGACACAGCAAACATGTGGAAGAAGGTGCTCTGGTCAGATGTGACCAAAATTTAACTTTTTGGCCTAAATGCAAAATGCTATGCGTGGCAGAAAACTAACGCTGCACATCACCCTGAACACACCATTCCCACCGTGAAACATGGTGGTGTCAGCATCATGTTGTGGGGATGCTTTTCTTCAGCAGGGAAAGGGAAGCTGGTCAGAGCTGATGGGAAGATGGATGGAGCCAAATACAGGGAGCAAAGAAAACCTGTTAGAGTCTGCAAAAGACTTGAGACTGGGGCAGAGGTTCACCTTCCAGCAGGACAACGATGCTAAGCATACAGCCAGAGCTACAATGGAATGGTTTAGATCAAAGCATATTCATGTGTTAGAATGGCCCAGTCAAGGTCCAGACCAAAATCCAATTGAGAACCTGTGGCAGTACTTGAAAATTGCTGTTCACAGACGCTTTCCATCCATTCTGACAGAGCTTCAGCTATTTTGCAAAGAAGAATGGGCAAAAATGTCACTCTCTACATGTGCAAAGCTGGTAGAGAGATATCCAAAAAGACTTGCAGCTGTAATTGCAGTGAAAGGTGGTTCTAGAAAGTTTTGACTCTGGGCTGAATACAAATGCATGCAAAACTTTTCATATATTTATTTGTAAAAAAAATAGAATTTTAACATTTTCCTTCCACTTTGCAATTATATGCCACTTTGTGTTGGTCTATCACATAAAATCCTAATAACATACATTTATGTTTTAGGTTGTAACATGACACAATGTGGAAAATGTCAAGGGGTATGAATACTTTTTCAAGGCACTGTGTAGGCCAGCTCCGGCATGCTCAGGGGCACCCTCCCATGTAATTGGCCAGAGATGCATACATATTCATGCTGCCCATTTGCCTAGCTCTCACCTATGTTCTGGAAAGCTCTACTAGTTTCCAGAAGCCCAAATTTAACAGCACCAGAACTTTATGAGCAGTCCTGACTAGTAAATTACAGCACTCTGTTAGGCAGAATGCTAAAGATAAATTTGCCTCTAACTTCTCCGTTAGGAGTTTGTATAAAGAGAAAAATGGACTTTGTCGGCACGTACACAGGTATAAAATAAAAGCAAATTTATTGAGTGATTATAAAATTTTTTTCCATTGAGCACCACATGTATATATATGGTACTCTTACAAAAAGTATCCGATATGCATAGATGATCCTAAAATACCACCAAAACACAACAAAAGCAGCCATACACATAACAATCCTCGTGGGACATGATTACATATATATGCACCAATGCACACAATATAACATCACTTTATGGTAATTGGCCCACAGAGGAAGATTCCACTTGGTTGTTCTGGTGTAGATTAGTTGTTTCGTTGGTTCTAGCTCAACATGTTTCGCAACTAATTGTCGCTTCCTCAGGAGCCCAACTTTTTATTCTTAAAGGTATAGATAGAAACATATATTAGTACATTTCATTAAAAACAACAACCTCTAGGATATGATAACATGTGCTTACTCACTCATGCCAGCCGAGTTAACAGACATCCACCCCACCCGAGGGGTCCGTCCGGTCCAGACCACACCCCAGCCGTATTGTGCTGAGTATGGGGGCACATATGTAACAACTAAATGTAAACAGGGGTACACTGGTTATTATGAGTAACAGAAAAAGGGGGGCTTTTTAAAAAGATATTTAGATCTGGGTTTAATTATTAATTTATTTATTTATTAGTGTAGCTTTGCAGGTTTCCAACGTACCAATTATATACAATGGGTGACGATGGTCCGCGCCCGCTTGCTTAAGGCCATTTGGCCAATCATCCTCCAGTGATGAGCCGAATTTAATCGGGATATCTAAAAGATTACATATATAGCCTAAGTATTGGTATCTGCCATTAGTTTGCAGTACGCTGTCATAAGAATTGGGGAGGCCCCCTAGTGAAAAGGTGTAACCATACGACTATACCTGATCAGGTATAGTCGTATGGTTACACCTTTTCACTGGAGGATGATTGGCCAAATGGCCTTAAGCAAGCGGGCGCGGACCATCGTCACCCATTGTATATAATTGGTACGTTGGAAACCTGCAAAGCTACACTAATAAATTACATGTAAGCGCATTATGGGGAAATCATTAAACCCAGATCTAAATATCTTTTTAAAAAGCCCCCCTTTTTCTGTTACTCATAATAACCAGTGTACCCCTGTTTACATTTAGTTGTTACATATGTGCCCCCATACTCAGCACAATACGGCTGGGGTGTGGTCTGGACCGGAAGGACCCCTCGGGTGGGGTGGATGTCTGTTAACTCGGCTGGCGTGAGTGAGTAAGCACATGTTATCACATCCTACAGGTTGTTGTTTTTAATGAAATGTACTAATATATGTTTCTATCTATACCTTTAAGAATAAAAAGTTGGGCTCCTGAGGAAGCGACAATTAGTTGCAAAACATGTTGAGCTAGAACCAACGAAACAACTAATCTACACCAGAACAACCAAGTGGAATCTTCCTCTGTGGGCCAATTACCATAAAGTGATGTTATATTGTGTGCATTGGTGCATATATATGTAATCATGTCCCACGAGGATTGTTATGTGTATGGCTGCTTTTGTTGTGTTTTGGTGGTATTTTAGGATCATCTATGCATATCGGATACTTTTTGTAAGAGTACCATATATATACATGTGGTGCTCAATGGAAAAAATTTTTATAATCACTCAATAAATTTGCTTTTATTTTATACCTGTGTACGTGCCGACAAAGTCCATTTTTCTCTTTATACAAACTCCTAATTGTCTTAAATTCTGGGACGTGGCACAAGGAATTACAATTTTTTAGGGGTCCCCCTAGCCATCGTGGGACATCCACAAATATTAACTAACTTCTCCGTTAGGCGGAGGAACAAATTACACTAACCTAACTATATCACCTATGCTAGGAGGGTGCTCCAAACAGGGCTTGTTTAGTTTGAAAAATGTAAAGTAGGAGGCCGGCAATACACGGTTTGAATCCTGCTGAACCGGCCGAGATTCGAATCATTAATGAGCTATAGCCCCTAGTGATAATCATGGTCTTCTCCCGGCGGAGATGCCTTCCTGCCCCGCCCCGCCCCGCTGAGAATTGCTCGGCAGGAGGGAAAAATGGACAGACTCGATAGACTAATCTGCTGTCACTTTTCTATGTTTCTATGAAGATTTGCCCCCTTACACTTGTAGTCAGTATAGCAATGCTCCCTTGCATTGATGGTCAATGAAGACATTCCCTTTACATCGGCAATAAGTGGAACCGTGCTATATTTACATAGGTGTCCAGTGGAAATGAGCTCCTTTACATTGGTAGTCTGTGTAAAAGTGTACAATTGCTTACATCGGTCAGTGCTAAAGTGCCCCCCTACGTTGGGGGCCATTGTAGCAATGGCCTCTTAAATTGGTGGTCATTGTATAAGTTCCCCCTTACATTGGTAGTCAGTGATGAAGTATCCCTTGGGGCTTGTTTACATGATTGACAGGGTAGCGGAAAAAGTAGACGTGTGATCCGCAGTTTTACCATGCCCTAACCTCCCACCTTAAGGATAACATACAGCTAAAAAGAACTGAATACATACTGTGGATGCAATGCTTTGCTTTGAATTTGAGCTAATTTACAAGAGTGGTTGACAGACATAGGAGTGATACTGTGTTTTTTTTTTTGTTTTTTTGACAGCCAAATGGGGTTTTTGAATGGGAATACCAAGCCGAAAATGAACTATAGCTTTTGGCTTGCGTTTGCTGCGTGGCCCAATTAACTTGAATGGGTCACATTCAGCAGCCAAATGTGACACAAGATATAATTTTTTCCCATGGCAGACCACAAAATGACACAACCGCCCTTGCGAGTAAAGGGCTATCAGATAACCATTAACCACTTGCGGACTGCTCACCCTACATTTACTGTGGCAGGGTGGCCGCTCTGTGCCAGATCACATACCTAGTACGTGATCTGACTCCTCCAGGTCTGGGGCGCAAGCCCTGCTGACGGCCCTTTCCTGCTATGATTCTACACAGCGGGAGTTGATCGGTGGGTACGGCAGACTCAATGTCCACTGGTACCCACCAATGCTTCGGTACACAGGCAGAATGGCAGTCTGCCTATGTAAACAAGGCAGATTGCCATGCTGTGAGTGTAGCAGTCATGGATCCAGTGTTCCCATAAAGCAGGAACACCGATCCATGCCTTCCACTAGTAAAAGCACCTCCCCCACTACACTGAATCACAGGTTAGGCACACAGTTAACCCCTTTGATCGTCCCTGATGTAAACCCCTTCCCAGCAAGTGTCATTATTACAGTGCATATTTTTTAGCACTGATCACTGTATTTGTGTCACTGGTCCCCAAAAGTCTTATCTTTATTCCTATTGCACATGTTCCTGGCAAACAAGGCTCATACAATGGTGGGTGCTGCAACGGTTACCAGCTGGGTCCTGGAAACATCAAGCAAGTATACATATTCGCAGGCACATCATGGATCAACTATCACAGTTCAAAGGTTTCTTTATTGTAGGGAGATCACATCACAGAGATAAGTGCAACGTTTTGGAGCCGCGCAGGAACCCTTCGTCATCACATGCCTGATGAAGGGGTCCTGTGCGGCTCTGAAACGTTGCACTTATCTCAGTGATGTGATCTCTCTACAATAAAGAAACCTTTGGACAGTGATTATTGATCCATGGTGTGCTTGCGAATATGTACACTTGATCCCCAAAAGTGTCAGTTAGTGTCTGATTTTTTCCCCTGCAATATCGCAGTCCCACTATAAGTCACTGATTGCCGCCATTACTAGTAAAATAAATACATAAATAAAGACCGCAGAGGTGATCAAATACCAGCAAAACAAAGCTCTATTTGTGGGGGAAAAAGGACATAAATTTTATTTGGGTACAGCCTTGCATGACTGCGCATTTGTCCGTTAAAGTAACGCAGTGCTGTATCGCAAAAAATGGCCTGGTCATGAAGGGGGATAAATCTTCTGGAGGTCAAGTGGTTAGATAACTTGATATATTAGATTTTGGTGATTTGGTTCACATATACTGTAAGGGTCCATCTATCATGCTCTTAAAAAGTTTTTTTTTTATATCAGAGTTTGATATTCATCCATATTCATCATCATTCTGATTTTTGTTCTATGCAAAATAAAAAATAGTATTAAAGAGAGTTGAAACAATTAAGAGCAAGAAGAATGCAGCATATCACAATATTGTTTTTTTTTTATCTTTGGGAATTATTTCTCCATGTTATCACTTCCATTTGCTTGACTTAGCACAGTTAGGAACATCTGTACAGTTTAAATTTGAGAATAAAATACTTGCATATAACTATGAAAGCTTTACTGTGTGCATTTGTTAGCAGCAGCAAACTGACTGTTCAGATCTGAATGATTTACTTCCATACGCTCCCACATCTGAGCCCCATTGTAATGTAACCAGTGTGTGGGGAGAGTGAGCAGGCAAAGCCAGGCGTGCTTCCTGTGTAATGTCAAACTCAGCACATTTATCAGTGACAGTCAGGAAGGGCCATCCAGATGGAGAATCTCTTAATTCCTGCAATAGTGCACAGAAAACACTGTAGGCTGCTAAAGGGTTAAGCTGTGTACATTTTTATAATAGGACTGGTCATATGGTGAGGCTTTGTAGTACAGGTTGCATAAGTATTAATTTATTTATATTCTCTGATCAGATGCAAAACCCATTTATGTTGCTGGGAATTTGACAAGCTCATATGGAATTAATAGAGGTTTATGCTTGTTAACAAGATATTCCTATCAACTTGTGTGGTGCTTTAACATAGTTCCTCACCACTGCAGAAAGTAATATGTATTCTAAATGTGCTTACATGTATTAAACCTGCACATATTTAAGTTGATAATTTTGCAAGGGTTTACTGGGTTTATTCCAGCTAGTTGCCCTGTGCCTGCCTTTGTAGAGATAATGCAAAACTTTGCATGGTATCAATTTAATCCAACAGGACAAGTCAGTTCCGTTCAAGGGCTCTGCTAGTAGATGAGTTATGACAAGTGATGTCACCTCAGGATGATTCAGATGAATGACTTGCAGGGGTCACTTCTCCCTGTTGAATACAGCAGAATTCTTGCTTCCCCCCTAACACATTGATCTAAGCAGGAATGAGCTGAGCTGACATGTAATTGTGTGGTTAACCTTACTAGTCAAACCCTCCACCCTATTCCTTTAGAAGCCTTCTTCTAAAATGGAACCAGAGAAGGTGAACAGAACACCAGGGGGTGGGGGAAGGCTCCTAATTTTCTCTTTTATCTGGCTCATAAAAATGCAGTTGATTAATGGCAGTACTCAATAAATTATCCTCCCTCCACATGTAGGATGAGCTGAGAGATTTATTTTACATTTTCACATGTTCCTCATTTAGTCTGTGGATGAGTGGAGAAAGATGCTGAGCCTGGGGAATTTCGAGAACAGAGGAGAGGTCCAGGGCAAGAGTAAAAACTTCAAATGACAACTAAACAAAAGAAGTTTTATGCATACTCTACCAGGTTTTTGACAAAAATCAATCTAAAATAGCAACTAAAAAAATTATATGCAACACTATAAAGGACACTCCAGCGGATAATTCTGACATCATTTCGGTCTTGATGTTATATTATTTTTGCTGTAACAGAAAAAAATAACTCAAATGGAATCTATGAACGAGCTTTAGGGAAACCTCTCATTAGAGAAACATGGAGGATGTTTTTGCTGACCTCCATCTGGAAGAGCTAGTTGCTTTGCTACTGTACTAAGTGGCTTCAATGCTTTCTAAGCCACTGACAAAGAGCAAGATTGCAGAAAGTAAGTCAAATCAGAATAAAAAACTCCTTTCTGCATACAGGTTCCAGCTCACTGACTCAAATAGCATTAAAGCTCCCCAATCAGCACAACAGCAAGCCGAGTGGCAGGAAATGACCATCCACCTACAACCCATCATTCAGCAATAGTGGGGCTTTTTTTGGAGGCGCTCTTGGTCAGCGGGCTGAAATCAAACCGTTCGGATATATCATATAATCAAAGCCAATGGCATAACTACAACCATAGCTACTATGGGGTCTGAGGATGGGAGAGGGCCCCCAATTGGGAGGCTCATGGAACAGAACATAGACATTCTGTATGCATGTGAAAGTAATTCAGATCTAGTACTGTATCATCAAGGTAGAATTCCAGGCTTAGACCTAACTACTCTTAAAGCTGTCCCATCTCCCCTCCTAACAGCCATTCTGACTATAAGTATATTGGCCATACTATCCGCATGCTCCAGTCTAGATTAAAAGAGCATGTGGCAAACATAAAAAAGGGCTTTCCGAATCACAGCCTCTCCAAACACTATGCCATACACCATAACCGAAATCCAGAGGGAACGGTGTTTTTAGGTATAGATAGATTTACCAGCAATTGGAGAGGTAGCAGTGTGATTAGGGAGGAGTCCAAATTGGAAACGTACACTCCATTCGGTATGAATATTGAATGGAATGTGAACACTTTTATCAATAATGCCCAATATTCTATGCTTTTATTTTTAAGGTTGTTTTTATCATGTTTACGTTCATTTGTTTTATATGTAGTCGCATAATGTTTGTGTTATTAAATTTATCTAGCAGGTAATATTCTTTTCAACCACAAGATGGTGGTGTTTCTTGACATAGTGGTTATGCTGATAGATGTATCTATATAATTTATTTTGGAATTTTATAAGTTACATCAATTTTATTATGTAGGATTTTTATTAATTAATGTAATTTCATGAAATATATCCCTTCTCTGTAGTTATGTATGGATTGAGGGGATTACATGGATTGTTTTATTTGATTTCCGACCACCAGAGGGGGTATCCAGTGTGCTTCCAATTATTGGAACGCACCTAGAGGATATTTTCAGTTTCCCCTTGAGTGGTGATCAGCCTCTGTTTCTGGTGTGTGGAACGCAATTATCTAGATGTGTCCGCCCATATATATAGCTTGTGTGTTCGTCTAAACCACGCCCCTGACGACATCATCTGATGGTGAAACATGTAGGGAGGAGCTGGAGACGTATGATGCTTCTGTATACTGGGACACAGCGGCCATCTTGTTGGTTGGAAATGCTGGTTGGTTTTTAACAAGGAAATGCGTGTTTACATTTCTATCATGTGAGTGTTACTTTTATTGCGTAGTAAACTGGAGTGGGATATCTGCACTATGAGGTGTGTCTCTTTTGTCCCTCTATATGATTGATCGAGCTGGATTTCTTGGGAGGACACTGATACGGATTGATTCTTTTCAATACTGCCCAATGCGTGTTTGACCCTTGTAATGAAGGTCTGGAGAGAGGGGTAAGAGGCAGTGTTATTGGGTGTCGGTGGCGGTCCCTTCATTTATGCGCTGTATAACTGCATTTTAATGACAGGAGTCCCTCTGGATTTTTCATGGACTGTATATTATAGAATTTTGATGATTTTAATTATTAAGCACTGCACCCCCATTTCTCTTTTCATTTGTATTGACATTCATCAATATTGTCCTAGCAGCTTGATTTAGGCTATTTATGAAGTTCTAACTAAGCGCAGCAGATACGTGCGTACCTATTCTGACCTATTCAGGCTGCTCTGGTCTGACCATGTGATCTGGCTCTCCTGTGTCAGTTAGCGCTGCTCAAGAGGAGAGCTGGCTGACACAGGGAAGATCGCGTCACCGCCCCAGAGTTGCCTGAGAATGAAATACAACTTTGTTAAACAGGTTAGTAAGCGTAGGTTTTGCGGTCAGTTTTAAGAGTAGATATGTGTAAGCCTGGAATTCCACTTTAAGGGTTGAAAAGGCTGCAGTTTATGCTGACCATCACCCCCTGTTAAGTGTGGAATCAAGAAGAGATGATGTCAAGAAACAAAGGTGGATTCTTCAGAGTTGTCACTGTTTTTCAAGCAGAATTTGTTTAGCTTCCTGAATGTCTTGGAACTTACAGCCTGCAACCACAAGCCAAGCTTTTGGCTCTTGGTTGCGACATGTTCCAGTTGACTTTATGGAAGAATCAATGGTTGCAACGCTCTGCACAGTGGAGCAGCAGATCCAAACTGAAAGTGGTAGCCAGGGTGCCTGCGCTGTGATGTGTTCCCACACACCATTCAAAATAGTATTCAAAGATAAGGAAAAACCGCCGGCAACTCCATAATCCTCTGATGATTTATTGATGTAGACCACACCAGTGAGTACAAAAATGGAAATGGCAGACTAGTTTCGGCAAACAAGCCTTGATCACTGCACACCAGGTAATAAATAAATATATATTTATTTTTTTGTTTTTATTAAATGTTCATCTGTTTAATGCCTTATTAACCCTTAACTTACTCTAATCAGCCATAATTTGCTCCTTATTCTCCTTCTCCATTTAATTATTATGTTCCTGCTGATTTTTTTTTGTCCACTTCTATTTTTTTAAACTATTAATAATTAAAACTTTTTTTTTTGTTTGCTTTGTTCGTTAATATTTTTACACCTTTAACACATATTTACATGTTTCACATTTAAAAAAATGTATTTCATTTATAAATACCTTTTCTATGCTTTGTACCATTGCTGACATCTGAAGTGTAAACAAAACAAGTGTGGTAGGTATCTCATATTAGTTGTAAACAAAATGGTATCACTGCATCCCTAGTATTTTTGTTTTATGGATGTGGTTTGTTCTGTATTATGAAGTTTTTATGGTATATAGGTTTGTCATAAAAAAACAAAAAACCTTTTCAATAAATACAATATGAACTAAAAGAAAAAAAAAAACCTGCAGTAAGCTTTCAAAAATATATATATTATTTGAGCTTTTACCTGTGATTTTTTAAGCCCAACTCCAGGCAACAAAAAGTTGGTCATAAAGATCTAGGAAAACAAAAAAAAATATTTACCCAATCTTCTGCACCTCCCCACAGCTAGACCAGTGCCCGCAGCCTCTTCTCCCTCACTCTGAAGCGGTCTAGGATCCTGATGTTATCAAGACCAAGGCAGAAGTACATAAGGTGCAACTAACCCTTGTAGTGCAGGCGAAGTTTTACTGCATGGGATAATTTAAACTTTCCCAATGTTAGGGTTTAAAGCGGTTGTATCCCCTAAATTACATTTTTACCTACAGGTAAGCCTATAATAAGGCTTACCTGTAGGTAAAAAGAATATCTTCTAAACCTGTATGGTTTAGGAGATATTCTCACTGCAAGTGCTACTGACGTCAGCAGGCACATGCGCAGTGATGTCCCCTGCCAAAAAGTAAAGACCGGCTCCCGCGCATGCGTGAGAGTGACGTCTCGCGGCTCTTGCCACTCACAGCGCCAGAGCCGCGTACTGGAAGGATCCATGGAGGGAACATGGCAGCTCCTGCGGGAGCTTCGTTCTGAGGTAAGTACTTCATAATGAGCTAGTATGCGTGCATACTAGCTCATTATGCCTTTGCCTTGCAGGTGTTTTTTTTTTTTTTTTTTTTTTTTTAGGGGAGACAACCACTTTTAGTTTGTGGGGTCTTTTGTTCTGCATTTTTAAAGACTAGGTTAACATTTTTGCAGTAACACAGCGAGCAGTTTGATCACTAAATAGAGGAAAAATGGTCAGCATAACAGATCCTGAGAACAGCTTATGAATTTTAGTATACTTCAATTTTTACTTCTAACTATTATTAGTGAATCACTTTAGCAACTTAAAAGTGATAATTTTTTTGTGGTACATGAATAGCCAAGGCAGGGTACTGCTGAAGACTTTCCTGGTACAACGGCAATGTCTTTCAAACAGCACACAGATGTGATTCTGTCAGGGCCGCCATGTTGTTTTTGTTAGACCATTGATTTATCATTCTTTATACTGATAATCCTTTTGTGCTCTTTAGTACCATACTGAGTTATTTATCCTATAGGCAGCAGTTCATTGTCCTGACTTGCTGATGTCATGAGCTTACCTCACCTCTAATGCAGATAAGCAAATAATATGCAGTAAGCCCTCTATCATGTACCATTATAATTAGCACTGTCAACTCAGGACTCTGCAGCTCTCATGCATAACGGATTATAATATGTCTTCATAAGCAAGTGACTATACATGAACAATATTTCTCCCCTTATGAAGATTGCATGTCAATAAAGTAATTGAGTCTCCAAGGCTTTTGCAGGAAGAGATTTAAGGGATGGTACTTTCAGGTTGGTGATGTATGACCATGATTATTCTGCTAGTCATCGATGCTGGGGATGGAACAATGAGTGGTCAAGGGATGACAGAATGAAGGGTTACAATAAACGCTATTGCACACTGTAGAAATATGTCTGTGAAGTATAGCCAGCTACAGTGTATTTACTGTGTATAAATGCACAATTAAATAGGATGGTATTGGCAGTCAGATAGTGATAATTATTGTGACATGTATATTATTGTATGTAATTTTATAGCACTGCAATATTATTGAGAATAGTGAACAATGGTACAGAGAATTGTTATCATCGATCCCTGCTGCTAAAGGACCTCTGTCCATGAGAAACCATTACAAGCAGTTTAAGCAGACATCAGTAATTAAGCATTATATTTTTGGGAGGAAATTTAAATTCCTGGAAGAAGAATCTTCACTTTGACCTTTATTCTAAATTATCCATTTGCAGAATATTTGTATAATAAAAAAATATATGCAAAAAAAATGTTAAGTGTATATATGCACACTATATGCCAAACGGTTTTTGCAGTTATGAATAGATTAAGGAAGGGTTAAATCATGTCAGTTTATTTTTTGAGTCTGTTTGGGGGAGATTTCCCTTCACTTCCTGAAGATGTAAAAGAAAGTGGGAGAAAATCTTGAGGAAAACTGAGGGAATTTCGCTCTTGGATTATTATGTTTGGAACTAGCGTTCCCATTGAAACATTTACCCTCACCTCTTTATCTGGTGACAACTATATACTGTACGTTGGTGATGTTATAATTTTCTGTTGTGCCAACAATGGTCATTGTAACAGAGAGGTGAATTTACCTAATTAGAAAACAATCAACATCTTGATCCGATGTTCTGATTAATCCCTATTCAATCCGAGTATACACTAGAAAGTTTTGTTCAGTAGTTACCCTTTCCTGACAATGCATGGCAGCATACACATGGGTATAGCTCGGTGTATTATAATATAAATGAAAACCTCTCAGCATGGGTACCATTCTCCTTTTTTCAAAATTGCTCAAGCTGGTTTTGTTGTTACTAATGTAGTGCCACCTCCATAGGAGCTGCAGGTGCTCTGCTTCTATTTCAACCCTATTTAAGGCCTTAACCTCACTGACATCACCAGCTACACCTTATCAACTGATGTAAAGTAATACTTTCTATGTGCTTTAAGGGTACTCAAAGATTAGACTCCCAGCTCTATAATGAGTAGCATAGTATACTGACAAATCGGGGTCAATCAAGATAAAGCATAACAATGAAGAACATAACCAGGAATTCACAAACCCCAACATGCACTGTACCCCAACAGCATAAACTGTAGCTCTCCTCATAAGATGAGCCACAACAAGTGACACAGGTGGGTGTAAATATTGGATTCAGCCTAAGTCACTTGGAAGCTCTCACAATTAGGGGGTTAGCCTAGGCCTGCATTCAAAGACCCAAGTTCATATGCAGACCTGCCCTCGGGATCAAATAAACTGAATAGAGTCCTTAAAGTTAAAGGAAGAGAACGAGGGGAAAAAAAGAAACTCCAGATACTAATTACAGGACTTTACGGGCTGTGTAGTTAGAAGTGGGGTAACATAATGAAGCTAAAATGAGTGAAGCTGAAAACAGAATTTCATTACATATATACGTTAAAAGAGCTCATGGGTCAAAGATGACCAATACAAATAATTGCAATCATAAAATACATACAGTAATCGTAAAACACCAAACAGGTATTAAACAACTAATGACAGCAGATACTTATATGATAAAGTGGTTGATTCTGACATATTTCAGAGCCTATCGCTTCTTCATGAGGGAGACCTCAAAGGCATCTGAAAAGATTTTTTAACGGTACATTACAATACAATTCATTGCATAATATATATGGACATCACCATTGATATAATATAAAGGCTTACCATCTACACATTTTTTGCCAAGTTCGTATAATCTGCTGCAACCCAGGAGGATGACCCACATATACCTCATCAACTGACCCCCATGGATCAGGGGACAGTGCTATGGCCATTGGACCATCCAGAAGGAAGCAAAGGCCACGACCAGCCACATCACAGTCCTAAAAGTTGAACTTCCGCTTATCCGTCTCCCCCCCCCCCCCCCCTGCCACATTTGGCACCTTGTAGGGGGGAAGGGTACCTGTTTTTGACAGGTACCATTCCCCACTTCCGGAGACGGCGCTGTGGCACAGTCTCTCGGAAATTCGCTCCCCCCCTTCCTCTGCGCTTCACGCATGCACAATAGGGAACCGGCTGTGAAGCTGAAAGGCTTCACTGCCGGGTTCCCATACCAGAAATGGCGGAAGCTGCATCCGACAATCGATCTGAAGATCGGCTGGGGTGCCGACATTGCGGGCTCCCTGGACAGGTAAGTGTTCATATATTAATAGTCAGCAGCTGCAGTATTTATAGCTGCTGACTTTTAATTTTTCACAGGGGGGGGGGGCTGGACCTCCAATTTAAAGTTATTCTTTTGCTGGCTATGTTAAGGGCCTTGAAGATGTTGGCGTGTGTAAATGGGATATGTCTATGTGTGTAAGTATTTGCAGTCCTGCACCCAATTGGATAGGCTTGAATATAGTAGGAGTCTTTAAGACACTATAAAAATGATTTGGATAGTGAGGCAGAGAGGAAGGCTAGTCCAGCAGAACATCAGAGCATTAGGGCAGTTGTGTATACAGAATGTGAAGCCCAAGTTCCTTGAAAGAGAAATAATATGGTCAATGTTAGTAACCAGAATAATTGTGAGTCAAAGACTCTCTCACCACTCTTCCTCAGTGTCTCCTCAGCAACTGACTGAGTTGTTGGAGGGGCCCCTCCTTGGTGTCCTTCAGCTGTCTTTTTGGGAAGGAGGGTACAGCCTGTAATGGTAGGGTGCCTTTCCCTGTTCCTGCAGCAGGCATGAGCAGCAGACAGTCCAGATCTCTAGGTGTTATGGTACAGGCAGAATCCCACAGCAATAAGCAATTTTCATATAATTGCCGAAGTAACGGGCAATGCAGAACTCTGACCAGCCCAGTCCAGCAATCTGTGAAGAGATCCGGTAGCTCTCAGTAAGGTATTGGCTCGCTGGCTATTTACAGCAGCGGATATGCGAACAGCTCTTCTCACTCATTGACAGCTCTCCTCTCCAGTTAGCGGCAGTCTCCATCTCCCCTGGCTCTCTTCTGGGTTTTTTTCATTTATACCCCCCTTCTTTTGCTACTGCTTCTCCCAGATACTTTTGGGTCTAGTAGTTCTTTTCATTCAACAATAATAATGGCCCCACTTACTGCTTAGACTACATTTTCAGTGTTTCAAGCCCAAAACTCAATAAAAGAACATATCCACTTTTACCAATTTGTGGAAGAAAAGAAGATCTGCATAATTCAGTAACAATAGTTCTGATTACACTAAAATAATTTTTCTTTTACGTGTGCAAAATGTCAACGATATAGGCAACTGGTCTCGTGGAGGTGCATGTAATCACAGGTTTGCATGCCTCCTCCATCATGGCGCCATGTTCACAACACTCAGCTAACTTTAGGGTTGTCCTTGGGCATGTGACTTGGTCAGTCTGTGGCTTTATTGGTCCATGTTGTAACAAGACTTCCAGGGCAGCCTAAGTGCATCAGATGTAGGGCAGAATTTCACTGTGGTCTCCTGATTCACTAGGCAACACTGACGTAGCGGTGTCTTGCTGCTGGGTAATACCCTGTGGCCTTCCACTCTTCCTCCTTATGCAATATTTAAAAAAATATGGAAACAGCGGTGTACATTGCAGCCATAGGTGTGCTCAACTTATTGCATTAGGGTGTGCACCCTAAGGCTCAAACACACATTTCCTGGCGGGCAAGTTGCTGGCTTGGGCAGGCAGCGGAGGACTTCGGCGGGCTCCAGTGGCACCGGCGGGCCGTGGCGGGTTGCGGGCTCCGGTGGTAGTGACGGACTTCGGCGGGTTGCAGGCTCCGATGGCAGCGGGATTCTATAGACGGCGGACGACTCTTATCTTCTTCTCCTAGACGTCCAATAGGATCGCCTCTCCTTTCAGCCAATCAAATGATGGGTATCAGGTGGCTCTAATCTGTGCTTCAAAAAACACACCCCCACCATAGGAATTCATGCGCCCGATGTCCTGAAAGGGGCCGGACGAATGGATAGGGAGGGCAGCAGGGCGCATAGACGGGGGGGCGGCACCCGGTTGCCCACAATGGACAGGCTGCCCCTGCACAGAGTGATAATGTTGAAAGGATTAGGGTGTGCCCAGGCACACCCTGTGTTCACGCCTATGATTGAAATCGTATCTTCTGAACACTCCTGCCAGTCTTTGTACCTTGTTTCATTCAAAGTTACCAGCAGGTGAGTGATGGCTGTCAGTTGCTACAGGGCTGCGAATGGTAATTCTGGTCTTTATGGTGTGTGCCATTTTGCTTCAAGATATCTCCCTTTCCTGTAGTGCTATATCCTTGGTGAGTTTGGTTCTATGTGCACTTTGATGACATTTACTAGGAAAAAATCATAAAAGTATCTATTGTTATGCCTAAAGCTTCCTCCACATATTTTGAGCTTGCAATGAACCCCCCCAGGTTATGCTGTGCCCACTACAACTCCCTCCCCAGGTTATGCTGTGCCCACTACACTCCCCCCAGGTTGTGCTGTGCCCACTACAATCCCCCCAGGTTATGCCGTGCCCACTAAAATCCCCCCCAGGTTATGCGTTGCCCATTACAATTCCCCCCAGGTTATGCTGTGCCAATTACAATTCCCCCCCCCAGGTTATGCTGTGCCCACTACAATCCCCCCAGGTTATGCTGTGCTCACTACAATTCCCCCCAGGTCATGCTGTGCCCACTACACTCCCCCCAGTTTATGTTGTGCCCACTACAATCCCCCCCAGATTATGCTGTGCCCACTACAATCCCATCACCCGTGTTGTATTTGACCCCCCTCACA